>CM067221.1:43292618-43580879 GCA_034190945.1 Octodonta nipae | reverse complement strand
AAATTCATGAATGCAAAGTAGCGCTCCCCAGTAAGTGATTCGTCATAGATAAAAGGTCTCAGAATAGTAGACCCTATGATACCACACCAAACATTAAAACCAAATTTTATCTGGGGTCGTCTTTGTTCTATATGGAAAGGGTTTTCTTTAGCCCAGATATGCTCATTGTGTCTATTGAACATACCGCAGTTAGTAAATCTAGTTTTATCTGACCATAACACCTTTAATGGAAACTGTGGATTGTCACGGCACATGTCTCTAAACCATGTACAAAACAAAATACGTGGATGTCTGTCACCAGCATACAAAGTTTGAGAAACTGAAAGTTTGTACGGGTGGAGCTTGTGCGCTTTCAGTACCTTAACTACAGTTCGTTGAGATGTGCCAGCTTTTGCCGCAATCTCACGAATTGATGTAGATGGATTTTGATTTACCATTGCCAAAACATTTATTTGTGCTGCTTCGTTAATTTGATTACGTTCCTTTGGTGGATTAGTAAAAGATACACATCTGCGTGACTATCGTAAAGCCTCTTAAATGTACATAGAGCAGGTTGACGACGATTAAAATATCTATGAAAGTATTCCTCAGCCGCACGAACTGAATTTTTATGCCTTATGATATAACATTCCACCATATTCAGTTTTTCTTCCTTAGAATATTCCATTTTATCACGAAAACTTGCCAATATCGACTGTCAGTTCAGCACTACTCATGGAATTACTCTCAAATGAGGAAAGTGAAAACAATCATTTTCATGACTACCTAAGTTAAAAGTGAAAATAAGAGATAAAAGCATCCATAACTCGTTATTTTTATGAATAACTATATGGAGTATTATATCTTTAAAAAGCTCTAAAAATGTCCGATTTTTTGAGGTCATAGCCAACTATGGTTTTTATTCAAAAAAAAGATAAGTTTGTGTCATATCTCGAAAACGAGATCTGTCACGCAAACGAGGATATGACAATCATATTCGGGATACAATTCCCTTCAATTTGATATTTACACTTTTTTTATAAAATCAACAACAAAGGAGCTATAGGGATTTGACTAAATCGACATAATTTCGTTTTTTCAAAATATCTAGTAAGCCATGACTTTTTACAAAAATCCGAAAGGTTATTGAATTGGGCCAGTAAAACTGCAAATCTTTCCTAATTTAACCATTGCTCTACCTCCGCTAGTTTCCGAAATCCCCATACTGATCATCAAAAAAAACTCACCCTGTATATATATATACACCCATTGCTCGTATTATAATATTAGATTTACACTTGCGTTATGAAGTTTGAAACTACAGAAAATCGGAGCGCCATCTGTGCGTCAATCCGAAAATGTAACTAACCATGTACTAAATTGAGTTATTTATCCATTTCTTACTAAGGGAAGCTTCCAACGCATCTTGAGGGTTCAAAAGCCTGCAAAGCTACCAACGCTAATTTTACTATAATTCAAATCTTTTCTCTGTGTATGTCAATATCTCCGCCATTGCTGGCGTTCCACGCCTCCCCGGATGGAACTTGCTTAATTATTTCTCATCTGCAGAAATTACACATGTGTTATTCAATAATGTAGCTACATCGCTAAGCATGAAATTACACCTCAGTATTCCGACTACTACGGTGCTACGCTTGAATTTCGTCGAAGTTTTGCATTAATTTTAAGCAGATATGTATGTGTCGGTTTGGTAATCCGATGTTTACTACGAAGAGTTGCTTTAGAGTTGAACGTAAGGAAGTTACACTTAACGAGATTCATATCCAATAGTGCAGTTCAAATATGCGGTTTAGTTAGCTCAAAAGGATTGATATTTTCAACTCTGTGTAACTGAGATTTCGAGAACGCGTTTGCTGCTTAATCTGACTGAATTGATTTTCTTGCGTCTGATTAAATTTTCATTTTTAAATAAAACATCGAATCTCAATGACCTAATTTAGATTATCTATAGAGGAAAGTATGGTTGAATCCAAGGCCGTAGCCAGGAAATTTTTTCGGGGTGGGTTTTCGAGTATTTGAAGAATATATAAAATTACAAAAATATAAAATTTATTCTGTGAAAACATGATTAATTGGTTAAAATTCAATCTTGAAACCAAACATTCCAAAATTTCGGAGGGGGGGGGTTGAACCCCCAGACACCCCCCCGTTGGCTACGGGCTTGGTTGAATCCGTGTGATAAAAATCACAGGCACACAAAATAAAAAAAGTAAAAGTCCACGAAGATGACCTGTCAGGTTATACGTATTTCAGGACGCTAATTCCGAATCTGAGATCGGTTTTTTCGCATAAGATCGTTTCAAGGTCATTTGAAGAGGTCAACTTCTAAAAAAAGGCTCAAAAAAATCTGAAAAAATTCATACATGGGTGTTTCAGAATCCTGAATACGAATCCGGTGTCGGTTGAAATTTATCAGCACAAGGTCAAGGTCATTTGAAGGTCAAATTCTGAAAAAATCCTTAAAAAATGGAAAAATTCATACATGGGTTTTTCAGAATGCTGAATATGAATGCGGTTTCAGCTCCAGGTCAATGTCATTTGAAGGTCAAATCAATAATGATGTTAAAAAAATTGAAAAAAATCATATATAGGTTCAAAGAGTCGCTGGGTCTAAATCTTAGCACATTTGACCATATCTAATATTTCCAGGTCATTGAAATATGAAATTTGTACTCAGCATTATGAAAATCCCATGTATACATTTTTTCAGATTTTTTCAGATGATGTTGACCTTGAGCTGATAAAGGTCAAACGACACCGGGTTCGAATTCAGATTTCCGAAAAACCCACGTATGAATTTTTCTCATTTTTTCACTTTTTTTCAGAATTTGACCTCCAAATGACCTTGAAAAAGATCTGATGCCAAAAACCGATGGCAGATTCGGAATCAGCGACCCGAAAAACATATAACCTGACAGGTCCCTTGGTGGACTTTGGATTTTTTTTATTTGTGTGCCTGTGAAATTATCCCACAGTTTCTTACTACATTTCAATCCTTAGTCTTTATTACTTACGATCAACACTAGTAAGTAAAACCCAAAACCCCACAGCCAAAGAAATTTTTAGTCTGTTTCTATTTGTATTTACTTACAGTGTGACTTGTAATTATAGGATTGTATGTGTATTCTTTATTTGCTATGTAGGCTAATACTTGATACAGTATTTTTATCACCGCATCAGGTTGTTCTTTTCACTTAGTAGCTTAGTACGAGGGCTGCCTTTTATATTTCGGGATTAGAAAACAAAAACAAATATTAATCATCGAAAATCGCTTTATTGTTTTTCAAAATGTTCCCCATGAAGATCTATACACTTTTGCAGGCGTTTGAACCAATTGTCGAAGCACTTTTTCCACTCTGATTGAGGTATCTCCAAAATATGCATTTTAAACCCAGCAACCGCTTCTTCAGGTGTCGAAAAACGTTGACCTCTCAGTTTGTTTTTTACGTACGGGAATAAAAAGAACTCATTTGGTGACAAGTCAGGACTATACGGCGGACGACTCATCAAATCGATGTTGAGTGGTCAAAAATGCAGTTGTTTGATTGTCGTGGTGAAAAGTGATCCGTCTTCGGCGGTTGGTTTTCCTCATTTCTTGGAAGACAACTGGCAAACGAATGGTTGTGTACCACTCAGAATTGACTGTTCTGCGTTGTTTTAGTGGTACGGTTGCGACATGTCCACTTATTCCGAAAAACAGACAATCATTTGCTTGAAAGTGCTTCGTGTGCGAACAACTTTTGTTGGATTCGGCTCATCTTGAAACATCCATACAGTCGGCTGCTGTTACTTTCGGGCTCATCGCGTAAATCCACGATTCATCACCTGTCACTATGTCATAAACGGTTTTGAAGCACCGCGATCGTATTTTTTGAGCTTTTCTTTCGACCAATCGACACTAGCCTTTTTTTGAACGATTGACAAATTGTGTGGGAGCCAACGCGAACAAATTTTTTTGACATTCAAATGTTTATGCAATATTGAATGTATGCTGGTCCCGCTAATGTGCAAGGTTGACTCAATCTCACGATAGGTCACATGATGATCTTGCAGTATCAGTTCGCGCACAGCATCAATGGTTTCCTAAACAACAACTGTTTTTGGACGACCATCACGAAATTCGTCTTGGAGTGAACTACGACCTCGATTGAATTCACCACACCATCGATAAACAGTGGTCGTTAATGGAGTTTCATGGCCAAATATTAAATTAAGTTCATCCATGCACTCTTGCTGACTTAATCCACGTCGAAAGTTGTAAAAAATAATCGCACGAAAATGTTCACGATTTAATTCCATTTTTGGTCGAGATGAATCCTTTGAGTTACTGTAAAAACACATAGCACTCGTATGTCAAAACGTTCTGAGTACGTATAACCTCAAAAATGTCAAACTTTACGATAGATAGAGCTATCAGTTGTCAGATTGCAACACTAGGGTTGTCCAATCCCGAAATATAAAAGGCAGGCCTCGTAGTAGCGAATATCAGACAACTTCGTGTAATATATTGGAAGATTTTTGATGTTTCACAACCACATCTGCATCTGTCGTGGTTTTAGTTTAGTTTAACTTGGAATCATTTGATGTGAGATTGCCATACCTACATTTTCTTGGTTGACGTTGTTTAAATATCTTCCATTCTCTATTTGAGCAGTTTCTGATCAGTTGACTATTGGTATAAATAGATTTTTTATTGTTTCAGTCATCAACCTGTCATGTCAAACTGTATAGATCAGAAATTCCTGCGAGTTTCTGGAAACAAATGCGTAAATTACAAATTGGTCGATCAAACTGCTTGTCTAGATCTGCCAGTCTTTCTGTTCATCTATACCTTAGAGAGACCTCTTTGGATAGTGTTTTTGGGCTATTGTTAATAGGACTTGAACATTTGGCTGTAATTACTTACATCCAGTCTTACAACAAATAATTATACAGAACAAGTAACTGAGCACTAAGAACGCGTAATAACAGCCTGAAACAGATTTTTAATGATCAATTCGTTGAGCTAACAGAATCTTTCTACAAAATACTTCCTTTGATTACAATAGGGTCCGTATGTAATTAACCAGTCGTCGTCATTCAGAAAGACTCTTGTTTGCCAGGTTGATATAGCATATTGTAAAAAATTAACATTACAGTTCTTTGTTTTATAAAGTTACAGTAATCGATGACCCTTTTGCAGTCCACAACGTATTGTCCCAACGTATTGATCACTTGACCATGAAAAAGGACCTTACAGCAGAGTTTTATAGAAGGGTAAGACGACTGTAGAAAACCAAACTAAAGAGTAAAAATCTGTTTCAGGCTATTAACACCTATGCGTGTTCAGTGCTCAGTTACTCTTTCCGTATAGTTAATTGGTGCATGACTGACCTTGAACAATTACAACGAAAGCTTCGAGTTTTACTAACAAAAGTTCAAATTCACCATCCAAAAATGTCTGTCGAACGTACAACTTTGCCACGGTATTAAGGAGGAAGAGGATTAACAGATCTAAACAAACTATTAGATCAACAAATTTCTATATTGCGTAATAATTTTCAGAATCTGGCAGAAATGTCTGCTCTACACATGTGTCATGTGCCAGGTTAATGACTCTCAACCTCACTGCGACTGACACAGCAACAGATCCAGCTACACCACCAGACCACTGATCAAAAACTACTGAAATGGAAAGAGAAGCCCCTTCAAGGAAGACATATAAATGACGTGAACCAAGATAATGTCGACAGTGCAGCGTCGAAGTACTGGTTGATCTCTGGTCAAATGTTTCCTGAAACGGAAGGCTTTATATTGGCAATCCAAAATCAAGTAATTCCATTTAAGAACTATCTAAAGTACATCGTTAAAGACCCTTCTATTAACAACGACAAATGCAGATACGGTTACCAAACATGTGAATCTATCCAGCATATCACAGGAGGTTGTCAAGCGTTCGCTGCAACTGAATACAAAGAACGACACGATGGTGCATAGCGTGCCTTAGAGGTAGTGTGCTGCCATACATTTTATGGTCAAGTCAGAAATAAAGACAAGATAATTTCAAACAGGTTGGAGAGATTAGTCAGAATAGGTATTGCTGTATAAATCTCCGTGTTATTTTTGTAATCATCTTAAATTATGGGACATATAGATATTAAGGAAGCAATTTTCAACTAGTGGAAAAACTGTGAAATCCTTAATGTGTCACAGATGTATAAACACAAATTTTTGTACCCTAAGTTTCAATAGCGAAGCTGTCATCATCATGAAGTAAACCAAAACTCTTTTTCAACTACTTTACATATTTAGAAACTATTATCCTTTAACAACATTTACGCTCACATATCTAATAAGCCACTTTTGTTACGTCTTCCCTATTTAAAGGACACTTCTACACCTACTGTAGCATCAGACCGCATTGTGCATTATTTAGTAGCACTCAGATACGGTCCAGTCGCTAAGGCCCATTTACAATCTTTAATAATGTCTGTTTTATATTTTATGCGTATGCTGTTATATTATAGAACAGATTTTGATACACTCGCTGGAAGTATTAATGAAACGAACCGTGTACAACGAAAAAAGGAAAAATAAAGTGGCAGAGATATAGAATTCTTCTGTGGAAATATATAATAAATGAAAATTAGGGGAATGAACAGGAAATTTTCGACTCACAAGAGAAATGGAAGTGAATTTATTTATTTTGGAAATTAAAACCGAATGCCAATTTGTCCAGATACTATCTTGCTAAATTAATATTTACACTTCCAGATAATTACATACTTCATGAGTTCGGTACTCTCTAACCATAAGTCTTTATTTATTCTTTATTCCAGTTCAAAATTTACAACAAACACAATATTCATTGCAAATCCTACAGAGGTAATGAAACCTGTGCGTAGGACCTGGACAGAATTACCTAAAACTAAACATACATACTAACATAAAAATCTAGACATATAAACTACTATGCTAAAACACTAGATACTAAATCATATTCAAGTATTGCTATGTTTTTTATTTTTATACAATACTAATTAACGCAAAACTTAATAGTACCCCTTTAATCTGCACAACAATCATGTTGTATTGTAAAATATTTAAGAAACAAAACAAGATTTTCAAATCATTTGACATGTTATTAAAAAGTCTAACAGCTACAATGAAACTACTTTTATTACTTATTGTTTTCTTGATAATAGGCATTTGTAAGTTTTTATTTCTGGTTAAACTTGTCGATGTTTTAACTTTATCCTCTAGGTTATTATAATGGTACATAAGTGATTCAAAGTAAAAGAGCTGTATTATATTTAGTGGATGAACCATAAGTACAAATTTGTTATTAGTTATTACTTTTAAAATTCTGTTTTGGATGTTTTCTAACAATATTCTAAAGTTCGTGTAGGCCACTCCCCACGCTATTATTCCATAATTAATTATGCTATTAAATAGGGCGTAATATATCATTCTAAGAGTTTCACAGTTCATTACTCTAGTTAACTTGGCAAAAATGAAAACATGATATTCGGTTTTGTTAATAACGTATTGAATATGTTGATCCCATTTTAAATTCTGATCGAAAATAATCCCTAAATATTTACAATTTTGTACTCTAGTAATAATACTACCTTTTATTTGTATATTAAATATATCAGGGACACTATCAGAATAATTCCAAAGGTCATACATACGGTTTTTTTCGTATTTAAAGACAGTTTGTTTAACATAAGCCAGTCAGCAATGTGATCAAGATACTCGTTCATTTTCATTTGAACGCCTTCCCAAGGTTTCTCCATTGAGATAACGGCAGTATCATCTGCATACGCTATTATATTGAAAGGCATATCCACCAAGATGTCATTGATGCATAAAATAAAAAATAGTGCCCCAAAATTGTTCCCTGAGGAACTCCTGTTTTGACTGTCAAAAAATTACTATAATCTTCATCTATTAGCTCCGCCTCTAACACCATATCTCTCCAATTTATCAAGTAAACGTTTATGGTTGACTGTATCGAAGGCCCTTGCTAAATCAAGAAACGTAACTGCTATTGGCTGGCTCTTATCTAGTTTTTCTATTACCAAATTGGTTATCAAATTTAAAGCATCTTTTGTTCCCTTATTTTTTATGAAGCCAAAATTAACCGGTATTGTTTTTTGACAAGTTGTATCTTGCATAAGGCACAGATAAAACGTGTTTATATAAAAGCGCAAGAACTTAAGGTTCAATAAAATACAACTTTCTGTAACAAAGGATTGAAATATTTATTGATTTATACATTTAAGAATTAAATATGAAGCAAAATATCTGGTAAACAACAGTCACGCTTTTGCTGGCGTATGATTACTTAATTTTTTGACCAAAGTTGTAATAACATTGTTATAAACAAGGTATTTCATCGATATATTTTTGAGATAAACAAAGCCAGAGAGCTAACTCATGCAAGATAGTTCAGTAGTATGACAAGTGGAACTGTCCTGCGGAAAACATATGTCGTCGCGTTATTATAGGACGATAACCAATAGTGCATTTATTTCCTCATCTTTTGAGAAATACGTTTCAAAAATTCCTTCAGACCACAATGCACATTACTAACTCTGTCCACAGTAGATCAGTTAGGAACATTCTGTCTACAGGACGCATTTTACGAACAGGGACAATGAATCTGTCTCATCATAATCATCATTATGACTCTCAGAAATAGCGGCGGATAATTCAATTCTTACTGCCTTTTTAAAACACAGATATATTATTACGACTAATTAAGTGCAAAACAATATTCCGGTTACTTTTTCAGCAGTTACTGACTTTTTAACCCTGAACTGGTATTGTTGGCCATGAAAATGATTGTTTTCACTTTGACGTTTCCTCATTTGAGAATAATTCCATTAGTAGTGCTGAACTGACAGTCGATATTGACAAGCTTTCGTGATAAAATGGAATATTCTAACGAAGAAAAACTGAATATGGTGGAATGTTATATCATATGCCATAAAAATTCAGTTCGTGCAGTTGAGGAATACTTTCATAGATATTTTAATTGTCGTCAACCTGCTCTATGAACATTTAAAAGGTTTTACGATAGTTTACGCAGATATGGATCTTTTACTAAACCACCAAACGAACGTAATCAAATTAAAGAAGCGGCACAAATAAATGTTTTGGCAATGGTAAATCAAAATCCATCTACATCAACTCGTGAGATTGCGGCAGAAGCTGGCACATCTCTACGAACTGTAGTTAAGGTCCTGAAAGTGCACAAGTTCCACCCGTACGAAGTTTCAGTTTCTCAAGCTTTGCATGCTGGTGACGAACATCGACGTATTTTGTTTTGTACAGGGTTTAGAGACATGTGCCTTGACAATCCACAGTATCCATTAAAGGTATACTGTAACGGTGAGATGAAACTAGATTTACTAACTGCGGTATGTTCAATAGACACAATGAGCATATCTGGGCTAAAGAAAACCCTTTCTAGGTAGAACAAAGACGACCACAGATAAAATTTGGTTTTAATATGTGGTGTGGTATCATAGGGACTCCTATTCTGGGGCCTTTCAGCTATGACGAATCACTTACTGGGGAGCGCTACTTGCATTTCTTGCAATACACTTTTCAAGACATGTTGCATAATTTGAATTAGAGAACTCGTTTAGAAATTGAGTGATTCCAACATAATGGAGCACCTGCTCATAACTCGTTATTAATAGACAACACTTAGTTGGAAATGGCCCAAGCGAATGGCCACCGCGGTCTCCCGATTTGGCAGTTATAGACTTCTATTTTTGGGGTGCGCTAAAAAAACAAAAGTATACAAAAGAAAGTATGAGTCAGTTGGTGACCTAAGGGAGGCGGTATTACAAGCAATTGAAGAAATTGATAGGCGGTCTGTGAGGAAAGCGGTAATGTCAATCTTAAAAAAGATGCAATTTTTGTCTAAATAACAATGGTGGACTTTTCGAACATAAATTATAACCATTATTATGTACTTTAATTTCTTAAGTTTTTAGTAAGTACCTACTTATTTAGTTTTTTCGTTACATCTGATATACCTAATAAAAAATCGTTCAAACTTTTTTGAAATAGTTATTAATAATCTATTTCATGGTAACTACGTTAAAAGTGAAAATAAGATAGAAAAGCATCCATATCTCCGTTATTTTTATGAATAACTATATCGCGTATTATATCGTTGAAAAGCTCTAAAAATGTGAGATTTTTTGAGGTCATAGCCAACTATGGTTTCCATTCAAAAAAAATAAGTATGTGTCATATCTCGAAAACGAGAGCTGTCACGCAAACGAGGACATGACAGTCATATTCAGGATACAATTCCCTTCAATTTTGATATATACACATTTTTATAAAATCAAAAACAAAGGAGCGAGAGGGATTTGACTAAATCGACAGAATTTCGTTTTTTCAAAATATCTAGTAAGCTATGACTTTTTACAAAAATCCAAAAGTGTCATTAAATTGGGCCAGTAAAACTGCAAATCTTTCCCAACTTAACAATTGCTTTATCTCCGCTAGTTTCCGAGATCCCTATACTGATCATCCAAAAAAAATCACTCTCTATATATATGAACACGGTTGGAAAATTGCGACATCCCAATAAATGGCGAGAATTAAGTGGTATAAATTTTCTTCGGCTCTATTTTAATCGCATAAGGATGTGGAATAACTTTAGGAATAAATACTTTAAAATTTGTTGGTTGCGATTAATTTAGTATTTCACATTCGAGTCAATTCATCTTATGATTTTGTCCCTAAGCAATCTGACGGCTCTGTTAATATTATTTGTTATGCATTGACAGTATGGAGTTGAGGGGCAGAGGAGAAAAATGGTAACGAACCGTTTTGTCCTTGCCTATTTATATACAGATATTCAGGACTCAAGCTTTCACGATATTTTTTTTATGATCATGAATAATATTTTCATAGTATCTTTTACAAAACATCAATTTAAACGATATACAGCTAGGCAAAACTAAGATGTACAACACCAAACCGTTCACCATATTTAATTGTTATCTATTAAAAATCTTTACACTCATGCTCATTGAATAGAGGACCCGCTACAAATTACAACCAGCACCGATAAAAATCTTCAACAATATAATAAACGCGTGTTCCGAATGACTTCCATTATACGATTTTTTTTTCATACACAACACTTTTCAACAAAACGAGAGATCGAAGTGCTTGATGTTGCTTACGATAACTTCGCGTGTTTCAGGAATTGAAAACCATGTACTTCTAACCGAAAACTTATGCTATAAAACAATATCTATCATCTGAGAACAATCTAGAAACATTAATCGTTAAACTAGATCTAACCGACGAACCATGGCGGAGCTCAACAAAGAACAATATAACGTTTGAGATATCGGCGTTAATTTTAGTTACATGAAAGTTTTCCCGTTTATATAGATAGGTGCTAATTTTAAACGTAAACGTATTCGATGTCGAAAATGAATGCGAAATAAATTCCGGATTGTTGTATGTATGTGGGTTATTAGTAACTTTTAGGAAGGTATAGTAAGGTAAGTAATTTGGAAAACATGCGGTTAGAAACCTTATAAAAGGTAGTGCAATTAGGATTCTACCTCCTGACGACGGTTATCTATATATAAATAGTCAAAGAGAAAACGATTAGGGACCATTTTCTCCTCTGTCACTCAACCGATTTTCTTCATTTTTGTTTTGTTTAGTAGCTACTGACGACCTTCAGTGCAGAATGCTAATATTAATTTATAATATTGGTTCATTCATAAAATAAAATATAATAAAAATTGATTATATAGTTTCTAAATGATTGAGGAGGTAAATAATTATTTTGCTCGACGAAGCCATTGGACCATTCGCAGAAGCTCCTCCAGCTGGCACGATAGCAGATCTGATAGCTCTAAAAGATGTAAAAGTAGACACAATTATGGTTCTCCCAGATGACCTTGAAATGCTGGAATGTTGCGTATATGCAAACGAGTGCAAAACATTATCAATTATTTTCTACAAAGATATGTTCCAGCTTGATTCCGTATATTTTTCTATAACGTAAAACTTACCATTTTTCTGAAAATCGGAAAACTATATGCAAAAAAACTGTAAACATCATGGTAAATGTCAAATTTTCATCATAAATATCAAGTTTAAATGTCAAGATATGCCTTGAAAATATATCGTCCAGGGTGTTTTAATGGTTTTCATTTTAATTCGTTTGAAGAAGTTTCTTTTAGAGACGAAGTTAATTAGGGAGCTTATATTCGCGTGATATGGTAGAAAATATTCCGTTAGTTTCCCGAAAAGAAAATTTTTATGTCGGCGAACTATTCTATATGGTATACGGTTGTAGGTGATTGCTTGCGTGCATATAGTATTAGATGGTACATAAGCAGTTGTATACATAGGATGGTTGAAATATAAGTTGAAATTTAATTAACAATACAGGGTGGCTCTAAAAAATATTGTATTGGGTGGCATATAAGTAGTTGCCTTTACAATGTGGTTGAAATAAGAGTGGAGGAAAACTGTATTTATACAGAGTGGATATTTGCGTTATAGGACGGAGAATAATTACAGTTATACAAAAGGCTTTACAAGTTGTCAGAAGCAGTTGAATATATAGGATGGTTGAAATATAAAGTGGAGTATAATTACAGTTATACAGGGCAGTTTAAAAAAGTTATAGTTTGGAACATAAGTAGTTGCTTAGAAAAGGTGTTTGAAGTAAGGGTGGGGTAAAATTACTGTTGTTCAGGGTGTATTAAAAATTTGTTTTATAAGCATAAGCAGTCTGGATATTTGAATTATAGGACGTAGGAGGGGGTATAATTATAGACATGTGTTCAAAAAAATTTAGATGCAGTTTCATATACCGTTTGGTTGAAATAAATGGTCGAGTAAAATTACAGTAATATAATGTGGTTCAAAAAGTTGAATTTTGTTATATAGGGTAGACAGGCAGGCAGTTGTATAAATGGAATACTAGACATATGGGTCGAAGTAAAATCATTAGTGTACAGGAATAACTTTAACAACAGAAAAATAGAAAGAATCAATAGTGTGGAGAGGATTTATACTACTTTATACAGGGTTGTTTTAAAGATATCAGGAGCGTTGTAATATTGTGTTGAGTTGAATTATAATTGTACAGGGTGATTCAGAACATGATAGACCAATAAGTTATATGGGGGTGACCAATACACAAGAGCAGATACAATGAGGATGCAATATAGAGTGAATTAGTTACATATATAGAAGGTGGTTCAAATAATAAAACAAATAAAGAGAAAGAGAGATAAGAATACTCTAAAATTTTCTATTGAGTTGTAGATTAAATCAGATAAGAAAGAATATATGTGAATTGTGATTGATTGCACATGGTTTATAAACCTAAGCTGAAGTCGGTCCTTTTTTATATATAAATGATTCTGATATTATTATGCACAGTTAACGAAATACAAACAACAGGAGCACTGAGATTAATCACCACTATCATTCAGGAAGACAACAAGATGCTAAGTTATGAGCTTTGACGAAAATAAACAAAACTTGGTTTTTATGAATCAGTGAAAACGAACGCAGGAATTTTTTTTGCTTACTATCTCAATATTAAGAGCTAAATGGGACTTAAGTATTGAGTATGATGTAGGGAATTTGTGAAATAAAATAATTTTCTTGCTTTAACGTTAATTTTTGTAATAAATCTGAAAACACTTAATATTTCCGGAACAATTGAAGATAGGTGCAAGACATTTACATGAATTATGTCTAGAATTTTCTGGAGAATCAAAAAATTGAATAATATACTTGCATTTAAAATAAGAAAGTTAGTATTGACCACTGCCACATGACACACCCTACATATTTTTTTGTTGAAAAATGCGCATTTAAAAATACAAATTGACATGTTAAACCGTTTTTCCAACAAGGCCTCCTTTATTAGTTATCGAATTTATACTATTTAGCTCTTCCACAATGTATTTAAAATTTTATATCAATTAGCCATGTTTTATCTTTAGAACACTTGGTGTCGGTTTTGTTCTACTATTAATTTTGTCGCCAAATGGTGTTCTTCTATGTAAATCGCCTGAGTTATTTCTATACATTTTTCAAAACAGTCTTCTGCTGAGGGCTTCAAAAGTTTTACAAATTTACGGTCATAACCACAATAACAAATGTCTGTTATTTTTTGTATACAAAAACGACAGAGAAAGACATTTTAAAAAATATATAACCACCTATAACTAAAAAGCTAAAAACACAAAACACTATTTACTACTTTTTCAAACTTGATTGCTGCTTGGCACCGACCTCAAAAATATACTAGATTGGTAGGTAATTAATTTGTACAAAATGAGCAGCTTTTAATGTTAACATTTTTTACTTCCTGGGTAGGTACCTGACAACATTGATTGTGTAATTTATTTGCTAGAATTGTATTTTGTTATAATTATTTTTAGTTTTTAGTTATAGGTGGAAGTCGGTTATATATTTTTTAAAAAATGTTTAGTTTTCAACTTTTTGTTTTATTTGAACTCAAGTAGTTTTCATTCTTTATTTTTATTTTGTATGTATAACGTTAATAGACAAGATCAGGTAACATCGAAAGCCTCAACATTACAAAATGATACATTTTGATTTAAATTGACAGGTAAATGTTTACGATCAAAATGTACTAGTACGCGTTG
This sequence comes from Octodonta nipae, assembly GCA_034190945.1. NCBI lineage: Eukaryota > Metazoa > Arthropoda > Insecta > Coleoptera > Chrysomelidae > Octodonta > Octodonta nipae. The sequence continues at coordinate 43,566,204 of CM067221.1, read as the reverse complement.
ACTTAATAAGTCCAAAATATATTTATGACCACGCCATGTAACTTTTCTTCAACTTTTTTTGATATCTCTGTATACCTATCGATAACTCCATTCCACCCTATGTACTAACCATCCTGTACATACGACTGCCCACGGACAAGCATAAATTTGTTAGCTGCCTTCTGTAAACTATAATACGGAGGAGAATCCATCCCATATTTATAGAGTCAAAGCCGTCCTATATTTCAACCATAGTATATAACTCATTGTGGGCTACCCCAAAAATTATTTCTTTTTAACATTTTATATTATCGCCCTGTGTAAAATTAATTCTTCTCCACACTTTATACAACTTCTTATGGGCTATAAAATAAATAATTGTTTAATCATACTGTATAAATATAATTCAACTCCAGTATATATTTCAACCATCCTGTATATGATTTGTTTATGTCCACATCATATAACAGTTTTTTAATCACCCTATATAATTTTAATTTTACATTTTTTCCAACATTTTTATACCACCAAACGTCCACTCCACCCTATATTCCAACCATCCTGTATAGACGGCTGCCTATGGATCACTCCGTCTTATATTTCAATCATCATATAAATGCAACCCCCTTCTATCACTTTACTTTGTGATTTTGTTTGCTATAACTAAACACCCTGTGTATAAACGCACCAAATAGCAGTTTTTAGAGTTTGACATGTGCTCTCACTGAATTTTCTATTAGGCCGGGAGAATGTGACAACCAAAAGCACTGTCTTCGCAAAATGAATTTTTTTTTATTTAAATAGGTATTTGGTACTCACGGATTTAAGGAGCCGGAAATACTATGCTTTACTACCTATATACTTGAGATTTACATAGAAAATTTTCAGATTCGCAATTGAAACTTCCAGTTCCTAAAATTCCCGCACTATTACGTTGAAATTAAAATATTTATGAGGAAATGTCCCTTATGTTATTTAGATGAAATTTTTGATAAGAATTTTGGAGTTTTTGGTGATTTTCTGCAAAACTACAAGTTGCACTTCGCAGAAAAGAATATGAGATCACCTAGGGATCGTCCTTAATAGACCAAACGCTAAAGAACTGTACACATCCATAAGGAGTTTTCGACAAATCAACCAATATGTTAGGGATATTGGTCGATTTCCATGCACGCATGTGTTCATTCACAAATTTCATAGCTTTAGGAATAGAATTCTTTTCCTAGATTTGAACTTTCACCAATCCGGATATAAACCCTATTAAACAAGACCATATTCATCCAAAAAGGTTCACCACAGGCAAAGAAATCAGTTAACATACATACAAAAAAATACGCGACGAATTGATAACCTCCTCATTTTTGGAAGTCGGTTAATAATATGGATTTATGTTTAGCAAAAAGGAATACAAAATTTCCATGTAAACAATGATGTGAATGATGATTTTTAATATGCAGTGCATAGGGTGTTATAAAAGGTTATTAATTATAAAGATAAAGTTTCACATGTACCACCCCTAAGAAATTTCTGGATTGGATTCGTCCACCTGGACCCCACATATTTTCAAGTAAAGTTTTTATCAATTAGCTATGTTTTATCTTTAGAACACTTGCTGTTGGTTATGTTCTACTATTAATTTTGTCGTCAAAAGGTCTTCTTCTCTGTAAATGACCTGACTTATTTTTATACATTTTTCAAAACATTCTGTTGCTTAGGGTTTCGAAAGTTTTACAAATTTTCGATTTTAACCACAATAACAAATGTCTGTTATTGTTTGTATACAAAAACGACTTACAGAGATAAAAATTCTTTATAGACATAGGCCAAAAAAGAAAAGTACTCTCATTAGATAATGCGTGACACTACATAATACATATTTGAGTAAACTATTTCGTAGGTACAATTTAATAAGTTATTATATACATTTACTTTTATGTTTTTTTGGGGAATAACTCCACAATAGAAATAAAACTACGTATATTGCAGGAATACCAAACGTTTCATAGTCTATTCTGACTTCGTTGTCAATGGCTTTATATTTATTGATGTGATTGCAAAATGAAAATTTGATTTATGACATTTAAAACTGACATTAGAAAAATTTGTTGTTTTTAGATATACAGGTAGCACAAAAAATTCTAAAGATCATGTATTATAGTTAACCAGCTTTCAAATTAGAAGAATTTGAAAGAGTTGTCTTTAGAATTTATAAGTGGCGTTCCTAGGTACGACTTTGTTATAAGATAGCGCATTCGCCACAAATGCGATCAAAGAATTCTATTGTTTCAGTGATCCCATTAACGTCATAAGGAAAAACCTAGGAAAAACCTTATGAACTATCCCGATATTGGGTTGTTCAAAAGGAGGTTACCGTTAATAATTTCTTCCTTAATTGTCGGTAACCAGATACGATTAAATTCTACAGAAGTAGAAGCGATACAATCGTCTTCATTCAAAAGAATTAAGGCAGACTCTTTTATTTTTCGTTTTGTGTTATGTTGTTCTTTGTGAAGTATAGTTGAATTGTCAAATTGTATTTTATGGCCTAGATCCCAAGCATGTTCACAAATTTTTGATTTTTCAAATTGTCGTTTCGTTATGTAATTCTTGTGTTCATTTATTCGTACGTTTAATGGTCTCGATATTTCTCCAATATAAAATTATTGCATTCGCAAGGAATCTTATATATGCAGTTTTTTGGTTCTGGGTTTTGTTTGTTGGTTTTGTTTTCGATATTAAAGATTTCAGTGTATTTCTTGTTTGGAATGTTGTTTTAACATTAAATCTGTTGCCCACTCTTTTCAATCTTTCTGACAGTTTTTTTTTAAACGACATACAATATCTGTGGTCTATCTGTGAACACAAAGGTGTAAATTTACGTGACTAGTGCATGGCCAGTTTTATAAGTACGATTTAAAATCAGCCATAAAATTTCTCGTGGATTATTTTTCTTTATTATGAACTCGAAGTTTTACAACCGGCAGTGTGAAATACATTTCCAACAATTTTCCGGCGGCAGTGCTGATAAATGAGCGCGTTATAGAAATGAAAAGGGCACGATGATATCCTGGAAAACATGGAAGTGCTTTATGGGAAGGCTAGTAAACAGACGTGTCCGGAACAGCCAGGATTAATGAGGACGCATCTCTGGGAGAAATGGGGATTTATCGCCACATATCTGACCGTTTTATTAGGATTTATGCGAGACGTACCGTATATTACTCTCTCTTTTCAACGAGAAGAGCATTTCACGCGATGCTCATCACAAATGCCGTTGGTCCAGCTCCAGCTGGTCACTGCTACTTCGGGTATTCATATTGGAGCACTTGCGCAGGGTCGTCTGTTCAGCCAAAGTGTAACAAAAACCAAAAAAAATTAAACCCCATAATTTTTAGATATTATCCTGTAGCCTAGTGGTGACGGAAATCATTTTTTGCCCGCTACTTCGTAAAGTTGAAAATTAAACGGCAATAAAATTAAAATACAATTATTGGTAGTGTAACCTCAGATATTAGGTCTTTTTGAAGACTGTTCTTATTTGTAATATCTGTTTTAGTTTGTTTGTTCTCCTGCAATATTTTCTTCAATTTTGTGCTATTTAAAATCTTTTTGTCACGTCACTTACGTCACGTAATATTGGCAAATATTTTTACCCGACTTTCAAAAAGGAGGAGGTTATCAATTCGTCCCGTTTTTTGTTTTTTTTTTAATGTATGTTACCTGATTTCTTCTCCTGTGAATAAATGTGGTCTTGTTTAATAGAGTATATATAGCTGGATTGGAGAAACTTTAAATTTGGGAAAAGAATTCTAGTGTAAAGTGATAAAATTTGTGAATGAACACATGCGTGCATGGAAATCGACCAATTTCCCTAACATATTGGTCGATTTTTCGAAAACTCCTTATGGATGTGTCTAGTTTTTTAACGTTTAATCTACTAAAGAAAATCCCTAGATGTTCTCATATACTTTTCTGCGACGAGCAAAATGCAGTTTTACAGAAAATCGCCGAAAATTCCAAAATTCTTATCAAAAATTTCATCGAAATGACATAACGGACATTTCTTCATAAATATTTTAATTCCAACCTAATAGAGCGGTAATTTTAGGCACTGGCAGTTTTAATTGCGAATTTGAAAATTTTCTATGTACATCTCAAGTATATAGGTAGTAAAGCTTAGTATTTTCGGCTCCTTAAATCAATGAGTACCAAGCTCGTTTTGTTTGTATACCAGGCAAATACCCATTTAAATGAAATTTTTTCCATTTTGCGAATACGGTGCTTTTGGTTGTCACATTCTCCCGGCCTTATAGAAAATTCAGTCAAACTCTAAACTGCTATTTGGTGCGTATACACAGGGTGTTTTGTTATAGCAAACAAAATCACAAAGTAAAATGATAGAAGGAGTTGCATTTATATGATGATTGAAATATAGGAGTAGAATGATAGTGGGCCACATGTAGCCGTATATACAGGATGGTTGGAATATAGGGTGGAGTTGACGTTTGGTGGTATAAAAATATTGGAAAAAAATGTGGAAGTAAAATTATATTGGGTGATTAAAAAAATGTTATATTATTTGGACGTAAACAAATCATATACAGGATGGTTGAAATATATGCTGGAATTGAATTATATTTATAGGAGAGGAATCTAAAATCCTGCACTGCCTACTTATCTACTACTTCATCAAACTTAATTGTTGTTTGGCACCGACTTCAAAAATATATTAGATTGGTAGGGAATTAATTTGTACAGAATGAGCACCTTTTAATGTTTACATTTTTTACTTCCGGGGTGGGTACCTAACAACATTGAATGTGTTATTTATTTGCTAGAATTGCATTTTGTTATAAATATTTTCAGCTTTTTAGTTATAGGTGAAGTCGGTTATGTTTTTAATGTTTTATTTAATTTAAAATTTTATTATAACTATGACAACGGAATCTGGCCCAGAACCCCGAAACGTCTCAACAGTAGACATTTTGGTCTGTTAAGGGATGAGTGGCATCACGTATCGATTGTTTGGGACATATTCATGTCCTTTGAATAGTTGTTTGTCCTGCGTTAATCAAGATGGACTTAAAACTGCTATCACAATGCACTTTTAGATTACTTCAAACATAATCCAAAATTGTGTTATTGTTATACCAATATTATAACACATAAATACTTATTAATTTGATTATCAATATAAATAACTAGCTGCCCCATCAAGGCTTCGATCAACCGTATTTGACGTATTTAGTATGAACATTTTTTAAATTTAATAATATTCATATTCCGTAAGGCTATACATATTTGACGTTTGACAATTTGACATTTGTGACATATTTGACATTTTTTTCATTTTTGACATTTTTAACATTTTTGGCGTTTTTGACATTTTTGACATTTTTGACACATTTGACATCTTTGACATTTCTGACATTTTTGACGTTGTTGGCAATTTTGACATTTTCCAATTTTTTGACAGTTCTGACATTTTGGAGACTTACAATATCTTTGTCATTATTTTATGTTTTTTGGGCAATAACACCACACTCGAAATAAAACGACGTATATTGCAGGAATACCAAACGTTTCAAAGTCTATTCTGACTTCGTTGTCAATGGCTTTATATTTATTATAAATATAAAGCCATTGACATTCTCTTTCGTAATATTATATATTTATTTATTTATTTACGGTTGAGACCATTTACACAGAGTACATATATATAAAAATACATGAAATATTACAACACGCTAAGACACTAAATTAGTTACAAACCAATCATCCCAATTATCTTCTGAAAGTTAAAACAACTGTTTATATGACATTTAAATTTCTGAAAAGAGATTCCAAAAATACCAATACGGTCCTGAAATAAGTTAAAAGTTCTTGTGATTCTAGTTAGTGATTCGTTTGACCCATAGTTAGTCCTATGAAATGGCACTTTAAACAGCTCAGTATGCCTACTGCGCCTGTCCGGCACAATTAAATGAATCAAATTCAGTAGTTCTGGGCATATTATACATGAGTTAACTAGTTTATGCAAAAAGCATAAATCTGCACAAATTCTCCTGCTCTCCAAGGATAACAATCCTAACTCTGTTCTAATGAGATCATATGAGTAGATCGACATATGACCGATATGATGGAGACCAGCCATATTCTAAAATTGATCTCACTAAAGTGCAGTACAATAATTTAAATCTTGTTATAGAAAATCCAGAGGAGGACCTATGAATAATCCCAGAAACTTTAGGCCACGGGATGTTATATTTTCTATATGTGATCTAAAATATATTTTACAATCAAAAGTGATTCCCAGATCCTTGATTTCTGGAGAATTATTAAGATTAATGATTTCTATTTGGAATTGAAAGGTGACGGGGTTTAGTCATCTACCAAATGATATTTGGCAACATTTTTTTTATGTTTAGGTCCATTTTATTAACCTTGCACCAATAAGAAAAGTGATTTATATCTTCTTGGAGAAGTAAAGCATCTTCTCAGGTATCAACCGATCTGAACAACTTTACGTCATCAGCGAACATCAGGAAAAGGCTCTTATTTGGCAGACAGGTTTTAAGATCAACCATAAAGAGGCTGAAAAGGATAGGGCCACAATGGGACTTCTGTGGTACTCCACACAGGGGAAGAATTTCTCTTGAGACTGAACTACCAATCTTCACCATGTGAGATCTTCCTTTAATAAAAGTTTTAAACCAAGTTAGCAGCGGTTTCCTAATACCAAAGGCTTTCAATTTTAGGATGACAAGATCATGGTCAACCCCGTCAAATGCCTTAGAAAGGTCAGTATAGACAGACTCAACCTGTCTTCCCTTTTCCACCTGACTCAGTATAAAATTTTGATATAACACTAGATTGGTTTCAGTCGACCTTCCCTTGACGAATCCAACCTGGTCTAGGTTGATTATTTGATTGACATCCCATGCGAATCGTTGGCATACAAGTTTATCCAAAAGTTTAGGGATCTAAGATTGATTGCAGACTGCCCGGTAGTTTTTGATCTCTGTTTTAGGGCCCGATTTATAAATTGGTTTAAGATGGCTTAGCTTCCAGAAATCGGGAAATTGACCTGTGTTTAGGGATAAGTTAAAGATTATTGTAATTGGTATTGATACTGTACAAATACATTTCTTCAACGGTATTGCCCGGATTACTGGTTGTCCGTACATAGTTTCTTCCCCACAGTTATTCTGAGATTGGCGATCACATCATACTGATGCTAGCGCTTTTCTACTCTGTTAGCAATACATTTTTTTCCAATCCAAATGAAGGTCGATTAAGGGTGCTCCAATTTCTGTGTGGTTCATCATCATCTTTAAGTTTTTCTCTTTTTTAAATTTTCCTCTTTCAACAAAATCTTTGGTTTATCCCAGTCTATCCTATGGCGTCCGGTGCTGGTTAATACCCGATTGGCCAAATTTGAATTGTCCACATGTCTTCTGGAAACATTTTATTGATATTTGCCTTACTTGAAAGGTCTTGAGGTTTCACCGGTATAAAAATTGCCACAGTCACATAAAACACTGTAAACACAACTTTTGGAATTTTGAGTTGCTTCAAATGGTTTGCCATGTGTGAGAATAAAGCGCAATGTAAGAGTAAGAGTTATAAAACCATATTTATTTCCTAACCGCTTAATTTTTTCCGATACACCTGGGACATGTGGAATTATGTTCATAATTGGGCTGTCTGTTTGTGTTTGGTTGGGAAGTACCCAAATAGCAACTCTCAATTCTTTGTAATAATTTGTCAACTAAAATCAGTTTGATGCTGTAATCTCCTGATAACTATTGATTACTGTTGTCAACATTTTATAATTTAGGTGGTTTGTATTATACTGCTTAAATTTAACATAATTTAACTAAGAAAATAGTGCAAAAATGGTGGTGGAACCAATCAGCATTAAGACTATATCCTGGCAACACTCGTCTTAAAGGCACTCTAAACAGGTCGAATATAGAAAGTCAACATTAATTGTGTTCACTGACATGTTACGTTATACTCTCTGGCAGGTTGTCAATCTATTACGGCAGATTGTTGCACTTTGTAGTAGTAAAAAAATATGAATCTGGTTCAAAACATAAAACCAAATATGTATTTCAATAATCATTATTCCAAATTCGTTAGATCAAAATTTTTTTGTGATTTTGTATCAGACGAAAAAGGATGGGATTCATACGAAAGTAAGTCTTAATGATAAGAAATTTTTAAGAGATAGGTAATCTTCCTGCGCTAAATCTGATTTCCTGCAAGATGATTAAACGGCTTATATCTAGCAGATATTTCAGAACGCCTCATCCATCTTTTCGACTCTGATGATGTCATTGTCTTCATCGCCGAAAACTAATCGAGTTGGCGCCATCGTCAGTTAATCAACTCCCGTGGAGGATTTTCGGGCGAATTTATTATTGCCAATCAAAGAGAGGTGCCTGACGAAAGTGATTGAGTAAAGTTATGGGGGTGTTCGACAATAGATATCACATAACTGCGGGAGGCTGCGAAGGGGTGCCCCCCGTCGTAACACGGATAAGACACCCCGTTGGGAGGCCACGGCCCGCGACAAATCAATGTACACAAGCTTCTGCTAGTTTGTTATGTAACAGGCTGCTGCATATTATTATGTGTGTTCTTTCACCACTTGAGTAGCCACTGATGATCTCAGAAGATGCCTTTGGAAGTGGTGTTTAATGCTAATTGCTATTTATGGAATTAATTTAACCTAGAATGCATTAGGTGAGTCTCCGGAACTTATTGTTTCTTAAAAATAGGTATTATATGAGACGGGTATTAGAGAATTTGTCTCTAGGAATGCATCACTTAAATCTTATATCTATGTACTAATAGTCAGTAAAATGTAAACATTTTATTAACCGTCTTCCAAAAAGGAGGAGGTTATCAATTCGTCAGCATGTTTTTCTATGTATGCTCAGTGACTTAAAAAACGGTTTGATGATCTAAACTGTATTGTAATAAGGAATATTACGCAAAAGTGTAACGTGAAATTTGGGCTTTTCTAGAAATTCAATAATTAAGGGACTACACTTCATTGTTTTCTTTAATACTGCTCCATCAATTTGAATATTTAAATTTCTATAAAAATATATTTCAGCTTGATTCCTTATACATTTCGTAAAATACACAGTTTTTAGAAAATCGGAAAAATCTGTTTCCAAAACGGTAAACATCAATGTAAATCTTAAATTTCCTGTATACATATCTATCTTAAATGTCAAGATATGCCTTATAAAGTATATCATCTTACAGGCTGGTAGTAACGTTTTTATTTTTGAAGTGAAAACTTCTTTAGCGGCGCTGAGCACTTTTTTTGTATGGGTAAAAAATTTCCAAACTCGCGTCAGGGTCACGTGATGCTGATCGAAAAAGCGTAAGATCGAGGGGAAGGGAGAGGAACTAGTATCTCCCACTCTTTCTACCGTGCCTGAGTGTGTTGCTCCGTTTAGGCGGCACAGAGCGCTTGCGCGAATGTCCGTGTGTGTTTATGTACAGCGTGCCACGCGTATCTAAGGATGGTGACAGCTGTCGGCTTGACTGTTGTGTATTCGTATATGTGAATTGTTTAAATTATGGAAATTGAACAAAGTGCATCTATTAATGAAAAAAGTGATGATGAAGTAGTCAAAGAAAATGAGTGAGTACTTTATAAATATACTAGATGAAAAAATATACTAGATGAAAAACTCTTACTTGGCTTTAGCCCGTAACTGCCGTCAAGAAAACCAGCTATAAGCTGAGCACTATAAAACGTAAAAAAACGAATAATAATAATAGTAATAAATACATTTTAATAATAAGATTAGGTTTCGATCGTCTGTATTTACACATAATAGATGTAGTATTTGTAATATGTTTATACTTTATAGCATTAACCTACATTTTCATGACACCACAATAAGCCCATTTGCGGTGTAGGTTTACCAAAAAAATAATTTCGACTAAAAATAAATGAAATAAGATAATAATAAATAATCGGTGTAGGTTTTTAATAAATATTGTATTCTACCTCATAAATGATAGTACTTTTATACTTATAATTAAACACAACGTTAATATTGAAGTTTTCACTTCTGCCGGCACTCCCGGAGTGCTTTTTTTTATTGTGATTCATTTGAGGTCAGTTTTTTTATGTAATGAAATTTTTTACGGGGCATACAGTAGAGTGAAAAAGCAGAAAATATTCAATGCATATCGAAACGAAAAATTCTTATGACGGCGATCTTTTATACGGTATTTACATCTATACAGATGGGTTGAAAAAATCTTAAAATCAATTGTGATATTAGGTGGTACATAAACGCAAAGCGGGTGATAAGTTAGCAAAACTTGGAAAAATTATGAAAAACATAAAGGGAACACTTCAATGCTAAGAATCGACTACTATATGGAGTGGTACAAACGACACTTTTGTACGGGGCACCAACATGGCACAGAGGTATGAAGATAAAAAGATATGAGAAGATGATGTTAAAAATACAAAGACAGGCGCTGCTGCGGGTAATAAGCGGAGATAGAACGATCTCGTATGAGGCAACGGCAGTTATAGCCTGTATCTCTCCGATCCATCTGACGGTAGAAGAAGTTAGAGAAAATTACGAAAATAAAAAATACAGAGCAAACAGGAATAATAAGCTAAAAGAATGGCAAAAAGAATGGGATGCGCTAACGGAAAAAGCGGAATGGACAAAGAAACTAATACCAGTCATAACAAAAGGGCGAGCAGCAAATATAGAAGTACAGATCACACTATGACACAATTTTTGTCAGGGGATAGTAGTGTCAAAGTATACCTGAAAAGGATAGGGAAAATGAGGGAGAGTAACTGTGATATATGCCAATTTGAGGATCACTTGGTTTTTGACTGCGAAAGATATGCAAGGAATAAAACAAAAACAGAAATAACGATTGGTGAAACGATAACACCATCTAACGTGATAAAACTAATGATAGAAAGTAAAGAGAACAAGGAAATTATATATAAATGGATAAGGGAAATTATAGAGGAAAAGGAGAAAGGAGATTTAAACAGAATGGTGCGATGAATGCAAAGAAAGGAAGAAGGTGGCGAAGAAGTTAGAAATAATAGTACCACCACCTTCGGAAACTGCAGAAACAACAAGGTGGTATTAGTGGGCGTGAGTCCCACTCTAATTTAAGTGATAGACTAAAAATTAGAATTAGGATTTTCGCTTTATTTTATCAGTTAACATTCTGTGAAGCCCCACATAATTCATAATTTTTTGTCTGACGATTCCTTTCATTTGATATATTACAAAAAAAAAAGTTTAAAGATTTATGTTAGAATTTGTGTATTAGTTTCTTCTAAATTTTCCGTGAAGCCATATACTTTTGACTTTTCCAACGTTTAGGCTCAGTGGTTCGTACATATAGGTGGTAATGGTAAATTTTTAACTAATTGTTTGCAAAAAAGACTTTTTTCTCCCTTGTTTCCGAAACTGTTGATTTTAATATTTTGCAAAAATAGGGAATATAGGACGTTGTCCAATGTTTACAGGACAAATAAGGAAAAACTCCTAATATTAATTTTGGGGGGCAAATTAGAGATTTATATGGCAAATAAAAAATTTAAAAAATTTTAAACACATCATGTAACACATTAAATTAAAGGGCTCATTCAAATATTTTTTTTATTTTAAAAATCAGTAGTTTAAAAGATATTAACAAAATTATATAAAACTCAACCATTTCCCCTTTATCTCTGAAACTATAAGATCTAAATTTTGAGCTTTACATAAAACAATAAGGATTTTTATTTAAATCTAAAATTAATTTCAAACGCATCATATAATACATCAAATGAAAGGGCTCATTATGAGGAATACAAATATAGTTTTTTCAAATTTCTTAAATGAATTGTCTGAAAGACATTAATTAAAAATTTGAAAAATTACTAATTTTAAGACTCAGTTTTGAAAAAAATTAGGGGTATAGTGCTTCACTTGAACTTTACAGTAGAAATAAGAAGAAAATCCTATTTAGTTGGATGGCAAATTATGAAATAAAAGGACAATAAAAACTTAACCTATATCACATGATAGGGCTCATTATTGGGAATACAAATGGATTTTTTTCATATTCATCAGATAATTTTTTAATATATTAACAAAAATATTAAAAAAAACTTTAATTTTATCTAAAAATTATAAGACCTATTTTTTTAATTGGAATTATAGGGTCTTACTTGAAATTACCGAAAATATAAGGAGAAAACAATAACATTAAATTTGGCAGCTACATTAATTAATAAAAAATAAAAAAAAATCAATTTTTTAATCACATAATGTACTTTTATCAAGTGAAAGGGCTCTTATATATTTTTTTTTCATATTATTGAAATAATTTGTTAAAAAGTTATTTAAAAAACACAAAATTCCACTCATTAAATCATACATCTGCGAACAAGCCCAAAACTTTTAGGAAAACATTTAGAAGAACAGTAAAACACAAATTATATCATTAATTTATAATCTTAAATGGAACATAAAATATTGTTTTTTTTAGAGTGCACCTGTAATGTAATGTATCAAATAAAGGAATTGCCATTAAAATAAAAATTTATTTCATTTGTATTTGCAAAATAACTTATTTAAAAGATTTAATAATTTGTTATTTAAAATTAGACCCATTCTCCCCTCATCTTCCAAATGTTTGAGCCTAAAATTCAGACAAAAGATTATATAGGGTTTCCCTGAAAGTTTAATGGTTAAATAAAACAAAACCGAATCTCAATCTCGGTGCCAAATTAGAAAATTAAATAAATATTTTCATTAAAATTAATGGCATCATGTACCAGATAAAATAAAAATGCTTGTGAGTAATTAAAGTGTTTATTTTTTAAACATTTAAAACGATTAGTTTAAAAATTATTAAGGAAAATATAAGAAACTGAAACTGAAATATTAGAAAAATATATACTCGATTTACCTACATTGTATCAAATCTGAAAACAGGTAAGGAACGCTTAGCATGCGAGTCCAACTCGCACTTGAGCAAAATTATTATTACTAGTGGTCGCACAGGGGTCGAAATTCGACCCTATTTCATAATATTGTAAAAAGTATATTGTTATAAGCAACAGAGTTGTGGAGAAATCGGAGAAATAGATGTAATGACCAAAATTCTTCTCTCATATTGACAAATTTCTTGAAATAAAAAGAAAATAAAAATGTAATCAAATATTGGTATTCGAAATATTTTTGACAAATGAATGACACTCTAAATTTTTAGCTGAAACCGCTCCTAGCAATTATTCGATATAATAATTGGAAGATTGATCTTTGCAACCTAAAAGATTTCGTCATTTGCGGTTCAATCATGTTCAGAAATATTAAAGAAAAGAGAGTACCAATAACCCTAGGAGAATTTAAATATTTGATACATTCTCTATTGTCCGCTGTCTGACAACTTTTTACACAACACTTTCGGGAAGGTTGTAATAATAATATATTACTAAAATAATTAAAGTCACATTAAAAACAGAATATTTAATATGAAAGTTACTGCAACTATTTTACACTAAACAATTTTTACCACTAAACAATAACAACGCTTGCATGCCACTTCCAGAAGTACACGTTCTAAGAATATATCTAACAATCGCCCCCTCCGTATATAGTTACTCAATGTTTTGAGTTTTGACCGTCTGGCGGTGGCGGCGGCACTATCAGTTGTTTGGCGTTGACAGTATGGACGTAAATAATGAATTTTTATTATATTTTATTTAATGAATGAACCAATATTATAAAATAATATTAGCATTCTGCACTGAAGGTCATCAGTAGCTACTACAAAACAAAAATGAAGAAAATCGATTGAGAGACAAAGGAGAAAATAGTACCCAATTGTTTTGTCTTTGCCTATTTATATATAGATTTCCCATTATTGCAAATTCAAATAAAATCCTGATAAAATTATTAACTCTTTCGAATTCACAATATCTTTACAAAAAAGCAAACATGTCTTCCGTTTCTGATGAAACATCAATTCCCAATAATATATAAATGGTGGACGAGAAGCATTCGAAGGCAGACAAAAAAATATGTCTACATTATTATTTATTGGGGTATCATTTCAACGTGTTATGTTTGAAAAAGGACGAAAACTGTCATTGTATTTCAGGTTAACTCTCGTTTTCGTTAATGGCCAGAGAGATAAGTGCCGACGTAGGAATTTGAGAGTAGCATATATATCTCGAACGACACCTCAGAATGCAGAGGTAAGAATATTCTATATAATATGCAGCATTCAATTTAAATTTTGTGGGAATCAAGTTTTGTTTTTTCCACCGTTTTATGGCTATTTATATGCTTATGGTAATGGCACCTTTTCCTTTTATTTTTGTCAACCACACCGACAAAACCGAGAGATGGTTCATTTTAATTTTTGTTTGGTTTAGGGGACGATTGTTTTCGAAATGTGTGAATGAGACTTTGGAGGAATGAATTATATTCGGATTGTTTGGTTACCTTCGAAAACAATGACCTCAAGCATCTCTTTCAAAATTTAAAAATTAATTTGCAGTGTAACTGGTATTTTTTAATAAAACAATGAAAATGTTCAGGGCGTTTTTATGTTTGCTTAATTGAGGAATATCTGGGATCTTTCCCACTAGAATCCTTTTTTAATAATAATAAAAATAATAATGTCTATTTACCCAACAGCACACACTGCCAATTACAGGGATGAATTGAAATACGTATGAATAACTTTTATTCTTAGAAAATTTATTATTATAATAGAAAAGGAACAGATAATAAAACTTTTTTTTTAAATATATAACTAACTTCCATCTATAAATTAACAGTTGTAATTAATTACAAAAAAAAACAGAACTTTAGAAAATAAATAACACATTCAATGTTGTTAGGTACCTACCCAGAAAGTAAAAATTGTAAACATTAAAAGGTGCTCATTCTGTACAAATTAATTATCTACCAATCTAGTATATTTTTGAATTCGGTGCTCAGCTAATTAAGAATGATAAGAATAAATAATTCAACAAAAAATCAAAATATTTGTTAAACGATAAATAAATATAAACTAGTTATATTAAGTTATTTGCCATAACACAATCTAATAGGCCACTGAGAGAACAGTCATTAATATCACATAAGTTAGGAAACTCATTCAATCCGTTCCACTTGTTATACAGGGCTTTCATTTCCAAACTCGCCACTCAAAATAACTTATACAATATCTTTAAAAGACACATTTTACAGGAAAAAATGGATGAGTATAAATACCGAGATAAACAAGTGAACGTAAACAAATTATTATTATTAGTAGTGGTTTCGTTTGTGTACTGACAATCAAATTTCGACAATGGTTTATTCTTTACAAGAAATAATTGAAATAATATTTATTTGGAAGAAAGCCGTGCACGCAGAACTGGTCATGCTTTTCATCAGAGACATCCTGATAACAATATTTGGCATCAGTATTAGTTAGATTTAGTTCATAAATTTCAAGAAACTGGAAGTGTGCGCAGTAAAATTGTTAAGAATCGTAGAGTTTTAATTGAAGCTGCACAGGTTGAGATTTTAGGTCATTTTGCCATGGATCCTCAAACATCAATACCAAGAGTCTCCAGGTTAATAAATATTTAGGCCGGCTCTGTCCATAAAACGTTACGCCTCAATAAATTCTTTCCCTACAAAATATAGTTTTTATAACAGTTTGCTGAGGATAATTATGACGGAAGGTTAGAAATCCCTGAACTAATGACTCAAAGGGCAAATGCAGACCCTAATTGTATTAAAAAGATATATATTTTTTATAAAATGGATTTGTCAATAAATATAATCTCGTTCGTCGAAGTTTCCTTGGACTTCCATCGTTTTGAAGTGGTTGATCTCAACCAAGGAAACTTCGAGGAATATTGTAGATATTGCGGCAATACCAATCCACAACATATTCGAGAAGAGCCAACCAACATCCTCAGAAAGTCAAGGTATGGGCCGAAATTCTCGGAAATATAATTATTGATCTTTTATTCGTGGAGGATTATTTAACTGCATTTCCCTTTATAACCGATTCTTTAGAAAACCAAATAAATCAAGATGAAGCTTTGTTTTCTGGGTTGACAATAATTTACTTAAAATGTATTTGGAATTTTTTCGCTTATTAACGCCTATGGACCATAGTGTAATAAGATTTTTTTGTTTTATTTGGTGTATTCTATCTCCACATAAAATATATGCACTCAAACTATGTACACCCTATATATGTGTATATATTATATATGTATATCTGTATGAACATATAAATACTATTTTTAGTAATGTATTTTAGCGTCAACCATATGAGTTTTATAGCCATGCATACGTATATATTTTGAAGCTCATCTTCAAGTTTTTAAACAAACTTTTTGGGCTTCTGGTATTTGAAGACACTAGATGTAAAGACCGACATCTAGGATTTTCTTTTATTTGTTGAGATGTATCCCAAAAAATAAACTGTAATTAGGTTGGAAATTGTAACTGTATCTTGAAATTGTATTAGTTGTCAAATTCCTCTTCATTATCTAATACGATGATAGTAATGTTTCCTGTAAACTGACCCCCACCAAACACATCAACAACATCATTTATATTGATGTTATTCATTGTAAATAAAAATAAATTAGCCTATAATTTACAAAACTAATTCGATCCTTTTCCATAACCATTATAAACATGAGCTCGTTATTTTATATATGAACCAGTTTCTTCTTCTTTGTTTCTCCATTTCAATACAGTTTCCTGCAAATCTGAATAATGTCGCGTTTACGCATCAACCTGCACAAATAAATACATCCACTCGGTATACCGATATGGAAATGATTTGTTTGTTAAACACCGATTTATTACCTTTGTTACTTGACCTCATTATCTTTTTACCGCTTTGAAGAGTAATTGGAAAGTTTACTTTACGACCGTTTTGTTTTCTATGTTTCATAATTATTTATGTATGCTTCTATGACAACCAGGAGGCAGTCTTGTCACTAGTTCGACGTAAATTATTCGAAATGCGATAATATATTCAAGCCTCTATTGAATATTAAATGGATTTATACATTTTCTGTTTACGTCTGAATTGTGTGTGATTAGACAGCAAAGCTGTATTAATGATACAATTGAATTCGGAACTATTGAACAAATGCATTAAAGAAATCTTTGGAAAATTCTATAATATGAAATATTCCCAAAAGTATTTCTGATTTGTACACAGATTCCAATTTCTGAAGATTTACTGATACAAACGTAGCAATACACACCATTTTCGGTATTTAAAGAATTGTAATCACCTTTTGAAATTCAGAACATTGCCTAATTAGGAATGTTTGGATTTTCTAAACATCCAACTATTAAATATACTCTAACTGTTTCTATTTTGGATTTCCAATAAAGATAAATAAAAATGGATTCTACTGAATATTTAGAAGTTTATTGATTGATATATTTATTACTTATTATTTAATTTCAACCCCTAGAAACCACCGCTAACTTTATAATCTATTGAACATTTTTAGCAGCTTTATTAGCTTTAGTTTTCCAGACTCGTTCTCAGTGCGTATGATACATTTTATTTTTTTTATTTATTTTTAATTTTCAACCCCAAATTACCCTTTATATATAAATTAGGAAAAATATGTTTTTTAAGATTTTAAATTATTTTACTAGTGCATCCGTAGCTTATTCGTCAGTGTATTAGTTTAGTTTAGTAAAACACGAAAATATTAAGCAATATATTCTTAAAATAAGCATTACAATATATAACATTTCAAAGTTTTTTTTTATCAATCATTAATGTATAAAAATTACAACAACCTGTTTTTCAAACCACTCTTCATCAGAGGTATTATCACGTTAGGTTAGGTACAAATTGCTTACTCCAAAAATTCCCTGAAAAAATTAAATTTTTTTTGACGATACCTCCGCGTGAATGGTTATGCTTTTGAGCCCATTCAAAAACCATTTTAAAGGTAAATTGATATCTTCTTAGTTTTTCATCGCGTATAAATTTAAAAAAATACAGAACTATTACTGAAAAATAGTCATTTTTCGTTTTGGCCTAAGTTTACGTTTTCGTTTAAAAAACAAGCAAAAAACACATTAAAATTAAATTTGACGTTTTTGAAATAGTATGCATTTTAAATCAGTTAAACTTTTTAAGCAAATAAAGAACACTAAAATAAACACACATTGTATGTAGAAGAAAATTGATGCATTTCAATATTGGTGGTCGTGAGGTTAATTTCACTGTTTATTTTTCTCAAAAAGGTAAGTTTTTGCATTGTATCTCGCTTAATTTAAATGTTACACTTTTAATATTTGAGGCATACACTAACTTTTCTCAAATTTTCACTCAAAGCGATGAAGCTTGAAAGATTTCGGAACCAAAAGACATTGACTGTACTACAAATGGTCTGGTATGTGTCAGGATAGAACACATTACGTATATAAAAAAGAAGACAAATGCAATATTGGAAATTATAGACCTATTACTATCATCTGTATTTTAGCCAAAGTTTTTGAGTGGTTATCATAATCTGCTTTACTTGCATGTACAAGCGTGGTTTTTTTTTAAATAAATTTCACCATTATTAACCTTCTTTGCTCAGTACATTTCTGAACATCTACAACAAGTTGATGTTGTCTATACGGATTTTTTAAAAGACTTCTATAGACTTAATCACGGCATTCTACATGTCAAACTAAAACTTGTTATATTGTTAGAATCATATTTTACGAACAGAAGGCAATACGTTGAGTGCCGTGGTTTCAAGTCATCAGAAATTGTGTCCATTTCGGGGGTTCCACAAGGCTCCGTATTACTCCCACTGCTATTTGTCTTGTTTATAAATCACATTGTTGGCGTTAATGTTCAATATCCTCTATATGCTGATGATATTTACATCTATACTGTAATAGAAAATGTAAATGACTCTTTTAGGCTAAAGAAAAGTTTTGGAAATGTGATTGCCTGGTGTTTTGTTAGACTACAAGATAGAGGGTGTTACTTTGTCAATACCGAACAACATTAGAGATCTTGGTGTTCATTTTGATAGCAAATTAAATATTAATGTGCATGTTGAAAATACTGTACAATCTTTGTTTTATAAGTCGAAATTCTGAGAGTTTCTCAGTCCCAAGCACTATGATTTTACTTTACATCTTTGTGAAATCTCAGCTTGAAAATGCTGCTTTGATTTGGCACCCAGGGTATAAATATTATAGTGAGATGGTCAAAAATATTCTGAGGCGATTTTTTAAATTACTAGCTTTTAAAATTGACGGGGTATGTCCTCCCTTAGGTTTTTCTCAATCTGAGCTACTGAAGAGATTCTCGCTTCTTAGTCTGCACGAGCGGAGGAGAGTTCACTAAGTTGTCTTTCTAAGTAAGTTGTTTACTGTTTACCTCTGCATGTTCCTCTTCCAAGCTCTCGTACTGATAATACATTTTATTTACCAAAACCATGAACTAATATTTTAAAGTTTTCAACTCACTGTTTTATGTGCGAACGTTTTAACTCCCTAAAATTAGACATTTTCAATTCCTCTATAAGTGTATTAAAAAAATAATCACCTTTTCTATTAATCTGCTGTATAATGTTTAGTAAAAAATTGTCTATTTTTGATATTTCTATATTTGTCCCTGTCTTATAATTAGTCTTTGTACTGTTGGATAGTGTAATAAAAAATAAAAATTAAATAAAATATATAAGTGTGGAGGTTTACTGTCTCTATATGTTGACCAATAACATGAAACTGGTCTGGGGTGAGAGATATGTAATCACTACTAAATTTAACTGAAGCTTCACATTATCTATGCACAAAATATCCAATCTTCGTGAAAACGAGTTAAATAAAGTGAATTGTACAATTGGAAATCCCCCATTGTATTTGTTCATAATCTCACGCATAAGCGTTCTGTCAATCCTCGGATTACAGTAAGAAATGTGCAACAACCACTCGTTAACTATTATCGATCGTGTTTTATTTTCAATATTCCCAACAACCAATAATGTTCGTTCCGCAACCAATAATTATTTAGTACTTAACTCCAGTTGGAAAGCATTCTGCCGTCAAGATGATGGCTTAAAATTAGCGATCATTCAACTGAAGATGCTTACAAATACAGGAAACAATCTTATTAATTTGTTGCACGATATAGTGAGGTAGAAGATAATGCAGATAGTACTGACAAATGAATTTAATTGGTGTAATTGGTATGTTGTTTTGTACATTATAAAGTAGAAAAGAGGTTCGGCAGAAGTCGATTTAACAAAAAGATTCGTTTTGCTAGAATAGAGAGTTTTCATAGATATACATATTGTCCCAAATTCGCTTTTCTATACAGTGAGCTTGGCACTTATTATGCCTTCAGCTAATGTCAAAAGAGGAAAGTTTTAGAGGAAACTTAGTGCATTGGATATCTGGCTTCAGATTTACAATCGGTCAATTGGTTTTAGAAATAATCAGCAAAAACCGAAAATAGCTGACACTATTCGAACATTTTTTAAGACGAATCAATCGACTTTTGTTATCCCGCAAACCGCTTCAACTTTTTTTATGGTCGCCATATTGGATTTTTCAGTTTTAATAAGAGCGTAAAATGTCCAGTCTAATGATGTCTAACAAGTGCTTCAAAATTTTGAGTTTCATTGAAATATCATACTTGATAAAGTTAGACCTTAATTTTGCTAAGGATTTCATGACTTGTTAGTGGCAAAATAACATAAATGAGCTGTAGCTGGTTCCACAAATCGATTTCCTAAAAAAAAGAGCGGCAGTCATTTGAAACTGAGCGTGTAAACCAAACCAGTGTGGTTTACTCCTTGATGATGACAACTTAGAATTGTTGAAACGGCGTTAGTGGTTTGAATAAATTTTTGGTGTTAGGCTCCAAAACTGTGTTGTTACATTTGTGACACCCCAAAGGTTCCACAGCATTTCCTCTACTTCCATCTACATTTAAATTATCTTGTACATACTACTGTCAATTAGTCACCCATTATAACTTATTTCTCTATCAGTTTTTGAACCATCCTGCTTAATTTTATTCTTCAAAATATTTCAACTACGCTCTATACAGATTTGCTTAGGAGCCACCAAATATAACATTTTGTAAACGCTTAACTATAACTCTGATCCACTCTATATTTCAAGATAACTTATCTATTCAACTGCTTATGGACTACGCTAAATTACAGTTTTTAACCATCCTGGAAAATATAATTTGTCTCCAATTTATATCAACCACCCCTTATGTGCAATTTTGTTACTTTAATCACACTCTATAACTATAATTTTACTTCGCCGCATATTTCAGATGTTGCATACGAGGGCTGCCTTCTATATCTCGGGATTAGAAAACAAAAACAAATATTAATCATCGAAAATCGCTTTATTGTTTTTCAAAATATTCCCCATGAAGATCTATACACTTTTGCATGCGTTTGAACCAATTGTCGAAGCACTTTTTCCACTCTGATTGAGGTATCTCCAAAACATGAATTCTAAACGCAGCAACCGCTTCTTCAGGTGTCGAAAAATGTTGACCTCTTAGTTTGTTTTTTACGTACGGGAATAAAATGAAGTCATTTGGTGACAAGTCAGGACTATACGGCGGATGACTCATCAAATCGATGTTTTGAGTGGTCAAAAAAACAGTTGTTTGAGCCGATGTGTGAGAGCTTGCATTGTCGTGGTGAAGAGTGATCCGTCTTCGGCGGTTGGTTTTCCTCCTTTCTTGAAAGACAACTGTCAAACAAATGGTTATGTACCACTCAGATTTGACTGTTCTGCGTTGTTCTAGTGGTACGGTTGCGACATGTCCAGTTTTCCGAAAAAACAGGTGATCATTTTCTTGGAAGTGCTTCGTGCGCGAACAACTGTTTTTGGATTCGGCTCATCTTGAAACACCCATACAGTCGACTGCTGTTTACTTTCGGGCTCATACGCGTAAATCCACGATTCTTCGCCTGTCACTATGGCATAAACGTGTTTTGAAGCACCGCGATCGTATTTTTTGTGTAAGGTTGACTCAATCTCACGATAAGTTACATGACGATCTTGCAATATCAGTTCGCGCACAGCATCAATGGTTTCCGGAACAACAACTATTTTCGGACGACCTTTACGAAATTCGTCTTGGAGGGAACTACGACCTCGATTGAATTCACCATACCATCGATAAACAGTGGTCCTTGATGGAGTTTCATCGTCAAAAATTAAATTAAGTTCACTCATCCAGTCTTGCTGAGTAAATCCACGTCGAAAATTGTAAAAAATAATCGCACGAAAATGTTCACGATTTAATTCCATTTTTTGGCCGAGATGAATCCTTTAAGTTACTGTAAACAACACATAGCGCTCGTATGTCAAAACTTTCTGAGTACGTATAACCTCAAAAATGTCAAACGTTGCGATAGAGCTGTCAGTTATCAGATTGCAACACTAGGGTTGTCCAATCCCGAAATATAAAAGGCAGCCCTCGTATATACAACAGCTCATGTTCTATCTTAAAAAAACTGTCGAAAAATTTTTATCCACACTGTTAAACCTCCTTCATTTGCAACTTTTGCTAACCGTGTTTCAATCACACGGTGTAACGATAACTTGACTTCGTCCAGTATTTCAAGTACTCCGTATATGCAATTGTTTATGCTCTACCTTAAATAACATTTTTTTTTTACCAACATTGTATACTTTTTATCCTACTCCACGCTATATTTCCACAACCTTGTATATGCTACTGAGTGTAACATGTTTTCAGCACCCTGTATACTTAGAATTCTAGTTCACCCTATATTTCATCTATGGGGTATAATTAATTTTGTTAAACATATTTCCGACTCATTTTGTTTATATACCTGTTAAATATATATTTAAAAGAAAATATTTGGTGGGATTATACACAGGGCGTTTAGTATAACAAACAAAACCGTAAAATTATGTTATATCACTGGGAAGTGGATTAATATATATTTTTTAATTACTTTTTTTTACTTCATAAAATGCATTACTTGCGTCAAGTGAAAACAAACGTTGGCCGGTTCCATGTTTGCCATTTGTTGTATTGGATTTATCGATTAATACGATTTCTGTCACCATACCTGGATATTCTAAATTGTATTGACAAATTTGTTTTAATAAAACAAACGAATGACGAACGATTAAAAACCGAAGCGATAGAAATAAAAAAGTTTCCACCCCAAATGGCTGACATTCCACCGAATCAATTTATGCCGTCGAAGACTTGGGTGGTGTAAATGTATTTAGTGACGGTACGTATGTATATGTATAATAACGCACTATCAGATATTGTTGTTGTGCCGTTGAGACTTATGGCAGCTCACGTCTAATATATTCATACCATCCATGTGGTTCGTAGGAGGCTCAAGTTGTGTCGTGGGCATTGTCTGGTCCGTTGTTCTTTCTCGTGTCTTCTCTCATTGTCGCTTCGAACTAGCTCGTAGCTCTTCTGCTAACGTCTGTCTGCCTGGTCAGTGTTTTGTATTTTAAATCGAACCGCTTGTCGCAACCTTCCTCTACGAATGAGGATGTGTGTGTGGTTATTGATACCGACAGAAGTTCGGATTTTACTTTCGTTGACCACCGATCGATATTCAATAACTTCGAGTAACTCGTTTTTATTTCTTTAAGGTCCATTCTTCCTATTAAGTTCAGTCGCAACTGATAGCTTATAACTAATTAACGATACCCCCACAGTCCGGAAAAGTTTAAATTTTTATAGATTGGTCTTCACAATATTATGAATAAGTCAAGCCAAACAAATAGTTTTAATTCAAAATATAAAACAGTCAGTCTCTTAAACAATCATACCAAATATTTAAAATCTTTTGTATTTTTCAGTCTTTTGGCAATTTAAATGGTGAAATATTTATTACCCAATATTTCCTTTTGTTATTTTAATTTTGTAGTTTAGTTTAGTTTAGTTTATTTATTGGTAAAGTATAACAACTATGTTTATTTAAAAGTCAAAGGTACACAAGTATGAAATGTATTGACTATGTATACAAAGGAATATATAAAATGTTATTGAAATGGTAAGAAAATATCTGAGATATAGATCTTCCCTGAACACGAAGCAAATAACATAGATTGCTGCTATAATGCCTAGGAGTAAAATTAATAAACACCGTTTTTGAGCTATTAAGAATCAGTCTGTTCTTCTTGAACCATTCGTCAAAAGTGTAAATACTTTTTTGCATCATTAGAGAATTTTTGTGAAGACCAGCAATTTCGGGGAGATCATTCACTTATATTAATGTGCCCCTAGATACATTTTTTGGCAGACTTCTTATAAGAAAATTTATTTTATATAATTTGGAGCTAAAAAAAATAACATGGGCTTCCCAGGTCAATCCAGGATCAAGGTAGACCCCTTGAACTTCACTGATGCATCACTTTCTAGGGTCGATGGTGAAGATTACAGTGTAAAATTAATCTTCTGTGTCTTACTAATATTGAGACTAAGCCTACTGGCTAAAAACCAATTCTCTATTTCACGCTGCAATATTGATTCTGAAGGTTGATGGCGCAGCAATGTTATGGTTTCATCATCAAACAGGATTATCAACAGATTCAAAAGATTGTTAAAGTCATTTATGTATATGAGAAATATAGGAGGACCCAACACAGAGCCATGAGGTACGCCATGCTGAATCCTTCGATTCGTTGACTGTTGATTCTCAAAAAGAACATACTGATCTCTAGCTTCTATATAGGACTGTACGACGGTAATACTGCTCTAATCAAAGTTTTAGTGAGCCTTTTGTAAACGATTTCAAAACTTATTCAATCGAACACCTTCGTTAAGTCCAGGAATGTACCATATGTATTATGGTTATTTTCAAAGCCCTCTGCCACAAACTCAGTCGATTAATAGCCAGAGTTGTGCTCTTTTTTCCGAAAACCAGATTGGTTTGGTATAAAAATATTATTTACTTCAAAGTAGTTAATCATTTGGGCTTTCAATAAAGATTCAAGAATTTTAGAGATTAGTGGCAATAGATATATAGGCCTGTAATTTGTTACATCTTCGGGATCTCCTTTTAAAAACATGTATCACTTTTGCCAACTTGAGAACAGATCGAAATGTGCTTTCTCGGATGCAAAGATTAAACAAGTGAATCAGAGGTTTGCTAACTATATCTGTGAGATATTTAAGGATTCTAAAGTTGATGTCATAACAGTCTCTGCTACCACTATTTTTAATGTCGGAAATTTTATCTGAAACCATTTTTTCTTTTACAGATACAATTTGAACCTATCTTCAATGTATTGATTTGATAAATACTCATTGAAGGAGATACGAGGGCTGCCTTTTATATTTCGGGACTGGACAACCCTAGTGTTGTAATCTGACAACTAACAGCTCTATCGTAAAGTTTGACATTTTTGAGGTTATACATACTCAGAACGTTTTGACATACGAGCGCTATGTGTTGTTTACAGTAACTTAAAGGATTATTTTTTACAACTTTCGACGTGGATTAAGTCAGCAAGAGTGCATGGATGAACTTAATTTAATTTCTTGGCGAGAAAACTCCATCAAGGACCACTGTTTATCGATGGTATGGTGAATTCAATCGAGGTCGTAGTTTACTCCAAGACGAATTTCGTGAAGGTCGTCCAAAAACAGTTGTTGTTCCGGAAACCTGCTGTGCGCGAACTGATATTGCATGTGACCTATCGTGAGATTGAGTCAACCTTACACATTAGTGGGATCAGCATACATTCAATATTGCATAAACATTTGAATGTCAAAAAAATTGTTCGGGTTGGATCCCACACAATTGGTCGAAAGAAAAGCTCAAAAAATACGATCGCGGTGCTTCAAAACATGGTGACAGGTGATGCATCGTGGATTTACGCGTATGAGCCCAAAAGTAAACAGCAGTCGACTGTATGGGTGTTTCAAGATGAGCCGAATCCAACAAAAGTTGTTTGCGCACGAAGCACTTCCAAGCAAATGATCGCCTGTTTTTTCGGAAAAACTGGACATGTCGCAACCGTACCATTAGAACAACGCAGAGTGGTACACAACCATTTGTCTGACAGTTGTCTTCCAAGAAATGAGGAAAACCAACCGCCGAAGACGGATCACTCTTCACCACGACAATGCGAGCTCTCACACATCGGCTCAAACAACTGCATTTTAGACCACTTAAAACATCGATTTGATGAGTCATCCTCCGTATAGTTCTGACTTGTCACCAAATGACTTCTTTTTATTCCCGTACATAAAAAACAAACTGAGAGGTCAAGGTTTTTCGACACCGGAAGAAGCGGTGCATGTTTTGGGGATACCTCAATCAGAGTGGAAAAAGTGCTTCGACAATTGGCTCAAACGCATGCAAAAGTGTTTAGATCTTCATGGGGAATATTTTGAAAAACAATAAAGCGATTTTCGATGATGAACATTTGTTTTTGTTCTCTAATC
The DNA here is from genome assembly GCA_034190945.1 of Octodonta nipae. Taxonomy (NCBI): domain Eukaryota; kingdom Metazoa; phylum Arthropoda; class Insecta; order Coleoptera; family Chrysomelidae; genus Octodonta; species Octodonta nipae. The sequence goes on along the minus strand of CM067221.1, from coordinate 43,539,720 downwards.
CCGAAATATAAATGGCAGCCCTCGTATTAGACTGATATTTCGTAGCCGGCAGTTATTTTTATAGTGGCCGCGGTTAACTTGATTTTTTCAAGCACAGTCGGCATCATATTTTAATGAGCAGAAAACGGTTTTTCGTAATTTAATCGAAAATTATGAGGTTTAGATCTAGGAAACGTAATACAAAGTTACGCTGTTTGCTGGCTTGAATCATCTAATAAGGCATGACAAAATACCATTTAAAAAACAGATGATTGTTTAGCGAAACTTTTTTCATTTTTGACATAAAATGCAAATATCTTGAGAATAGTTTAATTTAGAGATAACATGTGGTACATAAAATTTAACATTTAACGTAGCATCCAAATATCCAATAACATATAAGGTGTTCTGTTTGATATAAGAAAGTTGTTGTTAATTTCGATATTTTTTGCAGCTAACCCCCACCTTTTTGGGACACCCTGTATAATGTCCTAAATAGAGCGTAGCTGAAAATGGATTCAACAATATATTTTGTTGTGGTTGTTAGTTGGTAATAAAAAATATTGATAGAAGAATACTACCCTGAATTTGATTTAACAAGAAATGTGTCTCCTGTCCAAAAATTATAGCCCGGATCAAATAGTTAATGGTTTCGCAGAATACTTCAAAAGCGTATTTGTCGACACTCCCCCTAATCAACCTCTAGAAGCTTCTGAAATTAATTCCACACTTATTCAATTACCTAAATTTACGGAACAAGATATTCTAAAGGCAATCAAAAAACTTCCAAACAAACTGACATCTGGAAATGACAAAATACCAATTTTTTTAATTAAAGATTATGCTCACGTCCTAGCTTATCCACTTTTAGTTATCTTCAATAAAATACTTGAATCACATACTTTTCCTAACTGTTGGAAAGTGGCTCGTGTATGCCCTATCCTTAAAAACGGAAATCCAGTGGACATAACTAACTATCGACCTATAACTATTCTGAGCAACTTTGAAAAGGTTTTTGAGATTTTTGTCTACAATGTTATCTACCCCCAAATACAGAACCGTATTTCTCCATTTCAGCATGGCTTCATGAAAAATCGCTCTACAACGACTAACATTGAATTTACTTTATTCGTTTCGGGAGAAATGGACGTGCGTGGCCAGTTGAATGTAGTGTACACAGACTTTTCAAAGGCCTTCGATAAAATTGATCACTCTATTTTGGTAGCAAAATTAAGAAATTTTGGTTTTAGCAACGAACTATGCGCACTACTAACGTCGTATTTATCGAACAGAGAACACTATGTGTCATACAACTGTTTTAAATCAATTAATTTTATTGCTATTTCAGGCGTCCCGCAAGGGTCCAAGCTAGGACCATTGTTGTTTCTTATTTTCATTAACGATATTTTACTTGAACTGGACTGTAAGAAATTAGCTTTCGCAGATGACTTAAAGTTATACCTACCAATAAATTTTGCATAAGATTGTCAGTTATTACAAACACAATTAAATAAATTAGATTCCTGGTGTAATTCAAACATGTTATTCTTGAACATATCAAAATGATATTCCACTACTTATATAGCAGCAAATTGGATTTTTCTAATTACTTTTCTCCTCATCCATGAAAGTCTTGGGTTGTATAATCAGAAACTGTGGAATTTTTACAAACTTAGAAGCAATAAAAATACTTTTCTTTGGTCTCATTCGTACCAAACTGGAATATGCGTCTTTAGTCTGGAGCCCCTTTTAGAGCAATCACATGAACACATTGGAAATCGTGCAGAGAAAGTTTTTGAAATTTCTGTCTTTCAGGTGTAGTGGTACCTATCCACAACAGGGTATTGATCAGAAATATCTACTTATGAGCTTAGGTGTTCAGTCCCTCGAACATCGAAGAATTAATACCAGCATAAGATTTTTATACAAGTTACTACAAAACCGAGTTAATGCACCAACCTTGTTGGAAAGAATTAATTTTGCGGTACCAAATCATAACTCTCGCAGAGGTCATGCTTTCTATATAAATCAATCCCAGACAAATCTTATGCTGAATTCACCTATTCATAATATGTGCCGAAACTTTAATGGGATTAGCTCAAGCTGTGATATCCACTATAACAATCTCTCATATATACTTGCTAAATCTGATGAAATGTTTTTGTCTAAATCATTAAGATGACCTTTTGTTACCTAATTATTACTATATTTAAATAAATGTTTTGTATTTGTACCGACATACCTCATGAAATATTAGTTATCACACTAGTAAAGATATATTAATCATTATATAGTATCTATTTACAGTAGTAAATATATATTTAATTTAATTTCTATAAATATATGTATGTATAGTTATAAGTAATCATATTCCATATTTACCTTGTAACTGGGATTTTCCTGTTGGGTAATAAAGCTTATTATTATTATTATTATAAAAGTTAGTAACTGATTTTGCCCAATTTTCGATATTGAGAAGGCGATAAATTCCTTCAAAAAAAGAAGCACGCATCCACCCTGCCACCCCGCCACCGATTCCGTTAATTCCCCCGCGTTGTTTATCCACCATTTTATCTTTTCTTTCAACATTTTATTTCCATCTGCATCCCGAACACGTATACGTATAAATTTATTACGATTCAACCCGTTCCGAAACTTAATTTCATTAGTCGGCATTGTTGAAAATTGAAAGCCGGGAGAAGCCAAGAGAGATTAGTTAATTTATCATGTAATTCGGTGAATTTCCCTATTTTACACTAGAAAGCCTTTTGTGCATACTTCAATGGAATTGTGCGTGTACGAAATATTAGCTCGAGTTATTTAAATTGATTTTAACTGCGCCTTAACCCTTTTCCGTCGGAGCCTTCATAGCCGCTGAATTTATTTCGATATGAGTTTTTAGGGACCCTCCATTCAACCTTCCGCCTCTTTGTTCTCTGTGCTCGATCAACTGTTTTAGGAAATCATTAATAATAGAGGAGAGAAAATACCATTACATACTTTACGGGCTGACTATGTGAGATTAGATTAATCCGAAACAAAAAGGGTAACATATTATGCATATTTTAAGTAAAATATTAAGCTTTTGTCTCTGGTTTGATTTTCAGTTCAGTTGAGTTTCTCAATTTTATATTTTTTGCTACTTGCTATGTACCCGATTTAATTTAAACGTCCTGTATATAGACTTTCTAGATCTTTCAAATCGTTTTATCAATTGTTGGAGGCATTTAAAAAATGGTGTATGACGGCATACAGATCACATTTGAGAATTATTAAATCTAATCTAATACTGTAATACGAGCAATGTTTGTATATATATGTTATATCACACTTTTCAAAATTGAGTTTTTAAAAAAGATTTATTTAACTTGTACAAAAAATATAACGTTTGAAATATAAAATGAAAAATAACAATATAAACTAACTACAGACAGAGTAATAATGAATACAGTTGGAAGAGAAATTCTACAATATATAAGTTTAAAGATGCTGAATAGGCATAGTTGACACGGCGTTTCTCACGGATGTCGGCGGCGCCGTAATCTGACACCACACGTGTCGCTTAGTCAGCTGGGAAAGTTGAATTGTCGTTGCGATATAAGTCCGTGCTAAGTTCATAGTATAAACTTATATAACAACTCCCATCCATATGAAAAAGTTGATGGTATAGCATCAACTTTTACGTCAAGTTCTGGAGTTCTGTATCGTCGGTTGGATTCAGGAGGCTGTGTAGCTTTCCTTTGGGCTTAGTGTTTGATGGTGCTGTCGGTGGCGTCTGCTGGACAGCGGAGTTTGGTGTAGTGGTATTCTTGAACCTCTTCTGGATTGACTTCATTGTGAGGAGTATAATCACAATTACTACTAAGGTGGTCGTTGTGATTGTGAGCCAGGACGTATGCTTTTCTAAGGGTGGTTGTTCCATCAGCTTTTCCAGTTCCTTAGAATATTGGGAGAGCTTATGGTTGGCAACATCTAGGTCTTGTACATCTAATTCTTGTAGCTGTAGGGGTGTCAGGTTTGGCATCTCATTGGCGGCTGGCATGCCGTTGCAGCAGTTGAAAGGAATGTCCACTGGATGGTTTCTGTATGTGATGTTTTGGACATTTTTAGAAGTTCTTGTAGCATGGACCCTTGTGTTGTCGATAAATGCATTGCAGTCGGGTTGGATTTGCAACACTGAATTTGTCGATATGGTTTGTGTCACGACATCTTGCCCTTTGCATTTGATGGTGATGGCCAGGGGTCTTGAAATCGAGATCAACCAAAAGTTTACGTCAATCTCCTGGATATTATAGTCTGCTGCATATAATATCAAACTTTTGCAGGTTGCTGGAAGTGTGGCTGGCTGTCTGAGAAGCTGACCTTCGCAGATGGCATCTTTGTCTATTGGATGTGATATAGCTTTGGAACAAATCTTATGATGTTTAGTTAAAGGCTTGCAGTCACCCAGGTCTTCGAAGGATGTGTATAATAAAGAATCGTCATCTCTCGCGATAAATTTTGTCTTTATTGAAAGTATATGATGAAACCCTGTTCGATCATCCAAAATTGGGATCGGATAAAGGTGGTAAAGGGTGTAAATCTCAGGATCAACTAAGGGAATTTTGAGTACAAAAAATTTTGGTGTTGATTTGAAAAGCTTCCAATTCTATCAAATCAATGTACTGAGCAACATTTGAACTGTAAATAGGAAGTGGTAAATTATTTTCATGTAGTGACTGAGAAATCTGTTGAAGGGAATCGACCAAATCTACTGGGGTTATGATCGAACTATGTAAAATTTTTAAGCGGGCGAAAGAGACTGCAGTTAAAACATCATCGAGAGTGTTTTGGATAAATATGTAACTCTCCATTAGGCTTTCACACAGATCCAAGATATTGATTTGAAATTCATGAAAATCAAGATCATTTGAAATGTATAAAATTGACTGCCTTATTTTTTCAATGTTATTCGAGAATAATTTCTCCTCGGATTGAAATTTTTGTAAAGTTTTGTTGAGGCTCGTAATGACTGAGGTTGTTACAGATATTTGTTTCTTTACTAAGTCCTGAATTTGGTGTTGGTCTTTAGTAATTTTAGTTATACAGTCATTTATGTATTCACCATCTGTTGCGTCTAAGTTTCCTGAAATAGCTTTCCAAACTGATCCCAGTCCGTTAATAAGTCCGCGTTTTCTCCTGTTAGTAGGGTAAGTTTGAGTGTCAGCGAAGATGTCTGTATATTTAGAGTTAACGGATTTAGAAATTTGTTTCAAGAGGCTAACATGTGTTTGTATTTTTGGTTTAAATGATTTCGTATTAGTTGTGTTTTCGTTGATTGTCTCTAAAATTCGGTTTAGTATGGCGTCGTTATTAGAAATAGCACCTCTGAAAGGGCTGAGGTCTTTGAAGACAAGAAGTGACCATTTGTCGTTTGAAATTTTAAGTGTGCCTTCTTCATGGAAGAAAACTCCTATTGTATTGTTAACGGGTGTAAGAGAGTATTGTTGGAGGTTCACGACTGAAAACAGTCCACAGAATCTGAAAAGAAGGGATTCATTCAAAATATGGTTTTAGTCTGTCAAAGTTAATTTTACTAATTTGGTTAGTCTGTAAGTTTATAACTGTGGCAGAGTTTTTTCTAATCGCGGTGATTTCAAAAGGTCCATTGAATTTGTTTTCAGATTTGCTTTTAATCTGAGACTCTTTCACGTAAACTTTGTCGCCTACTTTGTATTCTGGTTGGTTAGTCGAAACATGTTTGTCAAATCTAACTTTAGATTTTTGTTTTTGTTGGTCGGTTTTTGCGCGGGCAAGTCTATAATAGTAGTTCATTCTGTTGTTAAGGTCCCTAACATATTTGGAAATGAGTTTTTCCTGATCGTATATTGTTTCGGGGGGTCTACTAGAAGTGTGCCCAAAGATGAGTTCGTAGGGCGTGAAACCAGTGGTCTTGTTTTTAGTGTTGTTGTAGCAGATAACTGCGTAGGGGAGGACGTTGAATGGGTGTTCGTCAGGATGTTCAGCTGTATTTGCCCTTATCATTTCCGCTAAAGTCGCGTGAAACCTTTCGATAGAGCCATTTGATTCAGGATGGTGGACACTTGAAAAGGATAGTTTTATGTCATATAGTTCGCACAGGTCCCTTATGAGAGTGTTATCAAATTCACGTCCATAATCACAATGGATGCGAAGAGGTGTACCGTAATGTTGGAAGAATATTAGGAGGGTGTTTACTACAGTTTTAGCTGTTTTGTCACCAATTGGGTAAGCCTGAGTAAATTTGGTGAGTTCATCCCTAATAGTCAGTGCGTAGTTTCTGGTTGGATATTCGAAAATATCAATGTTGATACGTTCGAAGGGCGTTTTTGGTGTTTCAGTTATGACAAAAGGAGCACTTAAGTTTTTTCTACAGAACTTTACCTTTTGGCAAGTTTCGCAGGACTTAATAAATTGCTCTACACTTTTGATTAGTCCAGTCCAATTATACTTTTCTTTTATGCGTCGGATGGTCTCGTTAATTCCACGATGAAGGTTATTTTTGCCGCAGTGGTACTGCTGCAGTATAATGGGAATCTCGTCTTGAGAAGGGGTTGTCACAATATTTTGACAAATTTTAAGTTTTACGTCTTTGTCTGCAAGTATAAAGGATAGTGTTTCAAGAATCGGTAGTTCTACGTTGTTTTCAATACAAAAAGTTTCGGATTCGTCGAACTGGTCTTGGTTGTTATAGAGAATGTTGAATAGATGTGCAACAACTGTTCCAGGATCAAAGGGTAAAGGGACAATTAAATATTTTCTATGCCGGACAGATTTGCTGGCTAGAATGTTTAATGTGTCGGTAGTGAAATTTGGGTCTTCTTCGAAAATATCTTCGATGATTTTGTCATGCAAGTCATTGAGTTTATTTTGCCAGAAGAAAGTGACTATTCGTTTGTGAGATTTGTCTAGGAGTTGGGCGTTAGAAATTTCTATTTTTGAGTAATCGATTATCGACTCGGTTTATATAATTGAACAAATCGATTAAATTCTCTTGTCATTCGTTCGTCATGATCATCGGGTTCTTGATCATTATCGGAATCTGGTTGTTCTGGGTCGGTTTCGTTATTTGCAAAGATGTTGATTTTAGAAATAAAGTCGGTGCATTGTTTGAAGTGATTAATTTTGATACGGGAAAGAGCGTCTGCGTTCAAGTTTACCTTGCCGGGCTTGTATTCGATTTTATAGTTATACTCCTCTAGTTTGAGGCGCCATCTGGCTAGACGACTGCCAGGGTCTTTGATCGAAAAGAGCCAAGTAAGCGGACGGTGATCACACAGGAGTGTAAACTTTCTCCCAAAAAGATACGGTCTGTAGTGCTTGACCGCCCAAACAATGGCTAGCAGTTCCCGTTCGATAGTGGAATATCGAGTTTCTGCACCGCAGAGTGTACGGGAAGCATATGCTATAGGAAGATCTTTTCCTACGGGGCCTTGTGAGAGAACCGCTCCAATTGCAAAAGCACTAGCATCAGTAGTGAGCAGGAATGGTTCTTCGAAATTTGGGTAGATCAAGATAGGGTCAGATACAAGGGCTTGCTTCAGTTCGTTGAAGGAAGACTTGCAATCTGCGTCGAAGATGAATTTGACGTCTTTCTGCAGGAGTTTCGTTAGGGGCTTTGAGATCTTGGCGAAATTGGGAATAAAACGTCGGTAATATCCGGCGAGACCAAGAAAAGATTTAACATCTTTAGGAGTTTGGGGTTGAGGGAAATTCTGAATGCATTCAACCTTTGAAGGGTTTGGTTTTACTCCTTCTTGGGTGATCAGATGACCTAGGTAAGCAACTTCCTTACGGAGAAACTCACACTTGTCAGGTTGAATTTTCAAGTTTGACTGTCTAAGACGCTTAAAGACTTCTGTCAAACGGGACATATGCTCATGGATGGTTGGTGAGTAAACGATAATGTCATCCATGTAAACAAGGCAACGTTCATTCTGGATGCCCAGAAGAATGTTGTCCATGACCCTCTGAAAAGTAGAAGGTGCATTTTTCAAACCAAATGGCATACGAACGAATTCGTAATGGCCATTGTCAACAGAGAAACCGGTCTTGGGAATGTCTTCCTCAAGGATTTCCAACTGGTGGAACCCGGAAGCGAGATCCAGTGTCGAAAAGTATTGACACTTACCAAGTTGATCGAGGAGATCAGAAATGTTGGGCAGAGGATATTTATCGTCTACAGTTAGTTCGTTTAACTTCCTATAGTCGATAACAACTCGCCACTTTTGCTTACCAGAAGCATCGAGTTTCTTAGGGACGACCCATACGGGGGAGGACCAAGGAGAAAAGAGTGCCTGATAATGCCTTGATCAAGCATTTTGGAAATTTGGGTTTTCACTTCCTCCTTATGCACTTGAGGATATCTGTACGATTTCGTAAAAACGGGCTTGGCATTATTGGTGTCAATAGAGTGTTTGACGGCGTTAGTAAACGTCAAAACATCGCCTTCGAGATAGAAAATATCTTCGAATTCTAAGCAGAGATTCGTGATAAGTTCTCGCTCTTCGTCGTTAAGATGTTCTGTCCGAATTTGTTCTCTGATTGTAAAGTTTCTGTCTAAGTTTGTAGATTCAGAGTAATCGTGTGTATTCAGATTTAAGAGAGGGTGTGTATGGTCAAGGGGTTCTAAGTGAAGATCGGAAAAATTAACAGTTTTAGGTATCGCGTTCGCGTTTATTATTGAGGTCAGAAATTCTCCCTTTGAATTAACGCGTACAACTGCGTTGGGAAGTCGTACTTTGTCAATTACTTGTGTCGGTAAAATTGCGTCAGTATTAAAAAGGTCGCACTTGAGTTTGAAAATTTGTTCGGTTCTTGCTGGAATAGTATTTGATTGTTATAAGTACAAGTTGGCATTTTAGTATTGGGAATGTCTGTCGGCTGTGTTTTAGGTTGATCGTGATCGGGGACTTTATGTAGAGGAATATTTTGAAATTTCGTTATTACTGTTTTGATTTTAAGTCAACATACATTTGTCGTAATGCTCAAGAAAATCAAGACCTAATATTCCATCAAACTCAATATCTAGATTGTAGATAAAAACCTTATGGGGGTTACCTAAGGCAAATGGAATAAGAGTGGATTCTGAAATCGGATTTTCTCGTGCGTAATACCTTGGATTGTCACTTTTTCGGGAAATCGTTGACGGAAATTCTTAACGGTGTTTTCTTTAAAAATGGAGATACCAGCCTCCGGTATCGATGAGAAGTTTAATTTTTCGGAAGCATCGTGAATGTAATAAAGATTTTTTAGAGTTTACCGTTAAAAGAGGACTTAGAGAAATGCTTGTTCCGGGAAATTCGCATTTGGGTTGAAATCTTCCAGATTCAAATTCTGGATTTGGGTTTGGACTTCGGAAATGGTAGTTGTTGAATCCGGGGGCTGATCTAGGCTCGGGAGAGCTAGAAAATCCTGGTATTCATCGGTATTGAAAGGTTCAATGGGTATCGTCTGGTATTTCTTCGAAGTCGGGGCTTACATAATTTTGACTGATATCGTCAAAATAGTGTTGGTTATTATCAGTATAATAACCGTAATCGCTTTCAGGATGTTGAGAATATTCACCATTTTGATGGTGGTTAAAATGATGTGTCCTTTCTGGATGATAGTGAGGGTTGGTCTGTATTACAGACGGTCGGAATTGATTTGGTTTAAACGGGGGTCTTTGGAAATTGGTCGGTCGAAATGGTGGACCTTGATGGTTGGATTATTTGTGGTTGGATTTGGCCTCGAAAATTGATTTGGCCCTACGAAATTTGGTCGGAAGTTTTGAGTTGAGGACTGAGAGTTATTTGGTATCTTAAACGACAGTCTGTGGATATGTGGCCTAATCGTCCACAATTTAAACATTTGGGTGGCTGACTTGGTTTCCTAGCCGAAATGAGGGCTTAGGAGGGGCAGATTTGTTTTCTTCTTCTGTTCCTCGAAGTAAGACAACTGAAGCTCTCTTCTTATGCGAGAATGTGCCTCCAGAAGGTCTTTGGGATTGCTGGCACGAATTATTTGGCCTAGACGTGGTTCTAATCCTGTAAGGAGCGTGTTTAGAACCATGGTATCAACAAGTGTAGTCTGAGCATCTTTTTGCTCATTGCTTAGGTTTCCTGATTTTTGAATGCATGAGTGCATTTTCGCACTCAAGACCTGAAGTCTGTTGTAAAATGTCAGGGGAGACTCATTGGCTAGTTGTTTTAACGTTGGAGATCGTGAATTAATGAAGAGAGATCACGAGAATCTCCGAAGTGTAGCGTGAGAAGCTGTTTAATCTCAAGGTACGACGCAGGTTTCTAGAGTTTATTAACTGCGCCGCTTTGCCTCTTAATTTATTTTAATGTGGATCACTAATAGGTATTTTGATCCGCGGTAGACATGTTGTAAGCACAGTTACAAGCATGTATGAAGGTGGCCAAGGAGATTTGGGTCTCCCTCAAATTCGGGAATGATTGAAATATTTCCGATAACCGGTATTTTTCGGTTTCATCGGAAACAACGTTGTTTGTTGCTTGTGCCATTGTTATTTGTTAGATTTAAAATAGTACACAAGTTGAAAGAAAAAAACAATAAAACAAACGAGGGATTGTATAAAAATTAAAAAAAATTATTACTATAGTGTATGTAAATTGGGAATAAACGATATTTTGGATAATAGAACAGTAAAGAATGAAGTAATAAAATAAATATGTAAACGTAAATCAAAATATCAAATAAATGTTTCAATTCAAATAATCAAATAATAAATCAATTCAAAATAGTGTATCAATATTATCAAATAAATAAAATAATCAATCAAATAAAAATCAAATTATCGAATATATCTTCAAATTAATCAAGTAAATTATTAAAATCTTAAACGTTAGACGATTCACTACTACTCACATCAACAGGAACATTGAAGATCCGTGTTCTCCTTTTTATCGCAGTTGGGACTTCTTCCAGGTTCTTTGCTCCGTTGAGGGATAGGAATCCGCCTACCAGTTAGAAGTAAGCTCGTGTTCTAGTAACGTTGACGGATCCTACTGACTGCGCCAATTTGTTATATCACACTTTCAGAATTTCTCTTTTTAAAAAAAGATTTTATTTATAGTTGCACAATTATTAACTTTTAATATAAAACTTGAAATAACACTATAATACTTTATAACAATAAAAAGACAAATGGTGTTTAAACTAAACTAGACAGAAGTGTAAGTAATAATGAATGACAAACAAGAGAGATTTTACAATATATAACTTAATGTGTGCTGAATCGGCACTGTCGACACGGCGATTCCCACGGATGCTCGGTGGTGCTGTAATCTGATACTCCACGTGTCGCTGACTCAGCTGGGAATGTTGTATTGTCGTTGCGATATAAGTTCATGCTAAGTTCATAGTATAAACTTATATAACTATATATATATATATATATATATATTATATATATATATATATTTGATTGAGAAATTTGGTTTTCTTATGTCCACTTAAATGTCATAAATCAAACTTTTATTTTGCAATTTACATTTTCATACATATAAGCCATTGACAAGACATTGACTTTGAAACGTTTGATTTTTTCCTTTCAATATACCACTTTTTATTTCAATTGTGGTGTTATTCCCAAGAAAACATAAAAATAATCAAGAATATGCTACAAATAACATTTAGAAGACAATACTTCTGCATATAATTATAAGTTTAGAAGTATCATAAATATTCAAAGTTTACCATTTTTTAGGAAAAACTCAATGAGAAGCTGAAAAAGTCTATTTTTTACTATTATTCTTTTATAAATAATTTTTGTCTGACACGGCACACAATTAATTAATTAATTAGACAAATAGTTTAAAACTTATTTCTGCCAAAAACAGACCTTGTCCTCATTTTGCATAAAATTTTGCCATTTCATTAGGACTAGTAATAGTTTTAGTTTTAATTCTTAGCTCCCCAAATCTCCTGTAGACCTGAAATGTTAACTATGACAAATACTTATTTCTCTGAAGCTTATATGTAATCTCAGCTCATAGGCAGAAATTAATTATTTGAAACATAATTTCCATTATTCAACCCTTAATAAAGTTATACGTTTGTGAAATATTATTAGTGCTTGTAATGCTTCTTATAATACCATGAATAATGTCAAGAACCTTTGTCAAGTTCACTGGTATTGAAACTCGGAATTACAGAAACATTAAGAAGAACATTTAATTTATTTTCTGCTATTGAAATAGTTTTTGCTGTTAGGAATATTTCACAGTCTGCATTTCCTGTCTACTGAAATCTTTTCAATAAACATTCAATAACCTCATTTCTTGTTTATATCTTCTATAAGAGAATTAATTGTGATGTTATGTACTTACCAGTAAATCATCTGTATTAAATTGTTCAGGCGTGAAATTTATTATTTATGTTTTCAACATCTGAGAAACTGCAGCTAGGGAGATTATTATTAAAATTAATTGAACAGTACAGTCACAGACAAGATATTTATTCACGAGTTTCCAGTATATAAAAAACGTAGAAAATATAAAATTTATTATTATGAAAACAAGTCTTAAGTTATTAAAATTGAGCTTTTAACCCTAAAATTCCTAAATTTCAGGTGGTGGGGCTACAGCCTTGGCAATTGATTACTCTTAAACTCTAACCTAAATATTAATATTTACATTTTTATTTTAATTATTCTATCCATTGCCAGAAAATTGCAAATCAATATCTAAACTAACAAACAACTATTAAACATAAGGGGTGTTTGAAAAATAGTACCAATAAACTCATTTGTTGGTCACGCCACGTGTTGACCTTGAAACGTTCTATAAATTTTAATTTTCTAATTTTGGAAAGGATACCAGAACATAAGCTCATAATGGCTGAGAAAGGAGGATTGATTAAATAATTACTTTACAACGGGCGAGATAGACAGAAGGTGTTAGAACAACACCAGGACAGGAGGAAAGTGTATCATCCACTAAAGAGGAAGTAGAACAAAAGACTAAGAAGTTAAATAAAACAACGAATGCCCGGGGGACAGGACTAACAGCAGAAATGTTAAAGGTGGGATATGACCATTATGACCAATTGAGTGCATGGATGCATGGGCGTATTAAGAGAATGTAGAAAACAGCAAAGATGCCTAACGATTGAACTAATGTAAACATAAGTCATATACACAAAAAACTGGAATGTGTAAATTATGCTATGAATACAAGAAACTTCTGCGCATCCTAGGGAGGCATACGAACTAAAGTTTGTGAACGAGCAGAACAAATGAACAACTGGAGGATCTATACTGTGAGCCCAAAACATCTACCTTATAAAGAGCCAAAAAACTCAGATGACTAGGTCACCTAGAGCGGATGACGAGAGACAGGATGACAACAATAATGATCAATTGAAAACCAACAAGAAGGAAAAGAATAAGACTACCTCGGAAAAGATGACTAGAAAATGTAGAAGTAGATCTGAGGAGATGGGATTCGGGCAGTGGAAGGCCAGTGCTACCAATAAAAATGAATGGAGGCGTTTAGTTAAAGAATATTTTTACATATTGTAAATAAAATAAATTAAGATAATTGTTGCATACAATCTATTTACACGCCCTGTGTACATAAATTTCAAACTGTGCACATAGAAAAGGAAGAGGACAAAGGGGATTCTATAAGAGCTTTTGTTAATCTTGAATAGCAGATGAAAATGTGATAAATTAATTCGGATAGCATTACAATGAAAAAAATTTACAAAGTAGAAAAGAAAACAAGGTATCTTCTTAAATAAATAACAAACTATATTATATAGTGATCAAGTAATAATAAAACTTTAACATACAAAAGAAATTAATTTAAAAAAAATCGTCGCACAGCGGGTAAAATCAAGTCTATTAAAGGTGGACAGATCATTTAAAAAATCTATATCTAGACCACTGTCATAATTTGTTGCTATTTTGATACGCTAAAGATAATTTTGTAGGTCTTATAGATTCCGAGAAACAATGGTCTTTGTAGCCCAAATTTAAGCTACCGAGCTGATAGCTGCAACTTCTAACAAACAGAGATATTTAAATTTAGAAACCCCCAGATTTTATAGCTCTTTTATTGTTTATTTGTTACGCTGAACGCAGTTTTGTAGTTTGATACAGTAGCTTATTTTAAATATAATTTAGTGTCCCATTGTTCCTAGGAAGCTACAAAATTACTTTCAGTGTAACAAACTAACAACAAAATATCAATAAGTTTGTCTCCTTCTTAATATGGATATCTCGGTTGGTAAGGAAGTTATAGATATGCCGTGTGTACCTTAACGTGTTAAAGAGACCATTTTATCGGGAAGTTGATAATAGCTACACATCTACATACATCTACAGTATTTTTATACATTTATTGGTTAAAAGTTGGTTACAACTGACCACAAATGCTCCAGCTTTCAGAATTTTTATAGCGACAAAATTCACATTATCATCACATACTTAGTAAAAAAATAACAACAAATTGTGGCAGTAGTTTATATGTAGGTTTCTTAGTTGACCTCTCCAGCTTAATAGAAGTAGTAAATTTAGAAGAAAAATAATTTCAGTCATACTAGGAATAATAACATTTGGGGGTAAAGAAATATTTTCTTTTCTTCAAATTACTAAATTAGTTATTACTACTTACTATGGTTTTCTTAACCGACTTCCAAAAAGAAGGAAATTTACAATTGGGCTATTTTTGTGTATGTAGGTTACCTGACTTCTTCCCCAGTTGTGAACAGATTTGAATAATTCTTTTTTTTTTGTTGTTATGTACATTCGGATAGGTAAAATTTCACATTTGAGAAAAAAATCTGTTCGTAAAGAGATGAAATTTGGGATTGAACAAATATGAAAATCGGTCAATATACCTAAAATATTAGTCGATTTCTCCAAAACCCCTTACCTATTTGTATAGTTTTTTAAATTTCATTATATCAAAGAATAATGACTTGTAACATGTAGTTTTTCAGAAAATTTCCGAAAAAGCCAATATACCTATCAAAAATATAATCGAATAGACAATTTATGTTCCTTTGTACATATCTCAATTCCATCGTAATAATGCGGAAACTGTAAATACTGAAAGATTTTGATATTTGATTACCTCAATCTATAACGTCTTTCTTTAGGAATAACACCACATAAACTTGAAAGTTTGTAGATTTCAAAAAAGTCCAAACGTTTCAAGGTCTAAATCAGACCTTGTTTACAATGAACTTAAAAAAAATCAATATTTCTCGGGAACCGAAAATAATACATAATATTAATTCGTTAAATTAATTGAGATTTAATTTGACATTCTACAAAAATTCAGTTATTGAGTGGGCAAGACAGCTGTCAGTAATGTTGGTACACTAGCTCTTCTCCTAAAATGACTAGAACTGAATTTAAACCCTAAGCGATCATAATGTAGCTGACAAATGTGTAGAATTTATTCATTGGATGAAAATCGATAAATTGATTCTGTTCTTTAAGAGAGTAGAGACATTATTCCTCAATTTGCGGGTATTAAGGGGATGAAGTCTGCAAAATCTGATTTACCGCACATGAAACCCAAAAATTAAAAAATGTTGAAAAGTGAAAGATAAGATTTATAAAATAAAAATAAATGCCAAAAAATTTAATAAATATATATAAAGCTCAAAAGGTTAAGAATATTATTTACACCAACAATATAAAATATGTCAATATTGTCAAATTAATAGTGTCAAAAACTAACTAAAACTGCCAACATCACCGTAAATGTAAAGGAAAGGCAAAAAAGTAAAAATGCCAAATATGTCAAAATATCAAAAAAGTCATAAAAGTAAAAAAAGAAAAAAATTTAAAAATGTCAATAATATCAAACATGTCAAAAACGTCAAAAATTTAAAAAAGTTAAAAAAGTCAAAACATCAACGACAAAAATAGAGTAATGAAACGTCGAAAAACTTTAAATGAAAACGGAGAAATCACAATATCAAATGCCAGAAATCTCAAATACTACAAATATGTTTAGCTCTTTACATTAAATCCGAAAATAATATATTTTTAGTAGCTGTTGTTGTCATATAATTTTCGCTCATGAATGATGATGTTAAAATAATTTTCACAAAATATCTAAAAATGTAACGGTAATTTCCAAATTAAAAAACTATTCCAGATAAATATGTCATATAAGCCGATTTCTCTAGCCCGTGCCAAGCAGGGACGAGTCAGCTAGTTGACTAAAAAACTAAAAAAAGTAAAAAAAAACGTTTTTAAAATATATTTACCGAGTTCCAAGTAGCACAAAAACTTAACAAAACATAATAGACAATAGATAGCACGTTGTTAGGTACCTACAGACAAAACAAAAATTGTATACAATAAAAGGTTCTGTAGAAATTAATTACCTACCTATATAGAAGTCGGTACCAAGCAACAATCAAGTTTAATGATGTAGTAGATATGTAAGCAATGCAGTATTTTAAGTTTGCTTGGCACCGACTTCTGAAATATACTAGACAGGTAAGTAGAAATTAATGAATTCATTTTATTGTTGACATTTATTATTTTGTGTATAAATACTTAACAACTCTGAGTTTGCTATTTATTGAATATTGCTATGTTTCCTTAATTATTTTTAAAATCTGTTCTAATTGAAAATCGGTTAATATTTTTTTAATAATGTTTTACTACTAATATTAATCACTGTTGAGTGTCGCATACCTCTTCGACCGTCTTATGAGAAAGTCAATCTTTAGCGTTTTTTTGGAAACGGGCTCGGTTTCTGTTGACACTATGCTATTCAGTACTTGGGCCCTTTCTATGCGTTTTTATAAACAAAGTTCTTATATTGAAATACATATGTGGACCGATAGCTATCTTTGCCGGAAGTCGAACTTTAGTCTTAATTTTTCACTGGTTTGTATCATAGGAATAATACTTAATATAGAGTATACGTGAGACCTACAGAAAAAAGTAACGCGCTCTGAATGAAAAAAAAACCAAGTGGAACAAATCTATCTCCAAGCTTGCGTCTGATTTAAGATTTATGTTTGATTACCTCATTCTACTAACGTCTTTCTTTAGGAATAACACCAAATAAACTTGAAAGGGTGTAGATTTCAAAAAAGTCCAA
Organism: Octodonta nipae; assembly: GCA_034190945.1. NCBI lineage: Eukaryota > Metazoa > Arthropoda > Insecta > Coleoptera > Chrysomelidae > Octodonta > Octodonta nipae. The sequence goes on along the minus strand of CM067221.1, from coordinate 43,522,636 downwards.
ACGTTTCAAGGTCTAAATCAGACACCCTGTTTACAATGAACTTAACACAAATGAACATGAAATTAAACAAAATTAAAAATTAAAAGGATTCGTATGACAAATTTAGAATGTCAAATTGTGATTTACTAAATTTGTCATACGAATCCTTTTAAGGTTATGTGGTTTCAATCCTAAAGAACCCAGAAAAAATAAAGTACTAACGTCTAGCAATTGCTTGCAGCTCTAGATACATAAAAATTATTTTTTCATCAGGGATAAACGTTATGATGAGTCAAAGTTTACTTAGTCCTATTTGACGAGTACTTAATTTTTTCACAAAACATTTGATAAACCTGTTTTCACATTTATCTACATTAACTGCTAAATTGTGTTTTGGAACACCGCCATAAAACACAATTTTTGAGCATGTCATACTCTCACATTCAATTTAAGTTAATCGAATTTAAACCAATAAAATTATCCCTGAGACGGAATTGGTTTTAATTTAGTGTCAATGATTTTAATTGTACCGAAAGTAATGTGCGTTTTCAGATATGCTGCTCTCGGCCTGCTTTTGATGAAACAACAGTATTACAGACAGAGCCGCGCATCATTCTAATTATAACGATTTCGGTCTGGGCAATGACCTCACCTAAATTATATTTTGTAATACAACAAGCAATCTCTCGAGAATTTTGGAAGACGACTAGAAGGGCCAGGGACGCCAGATTTTTTGGTCCATGATTTTCCACTTATTTTTTTTTTTCATGTCCCAGAACTTCCGGTGTTCTTGGGAATGTATGTTGAGGTTACTGAAAAATCGGTGGCCAAGTGTTATGCATTTTCGACTTCGGGTTATATTTAACTTTTAACATACTGATGGATGGCAATGAGAAAGCAGTTATACAATGAGTTTTTGTGGGAACACATTTCAGTTTTTCCTTTTCTTCATTTATAAATTACGTTTACGTTTTCAAAAATGCCTGTGTTAGGAAAACTATATAACTCAAATCTCTTTATTCTAATAGAGTCTTCATTTTGTTTCATTATAACAATTTCGCGTTGTCAATATTACAAAATGATTTGATAGTCTTAGTATTTTGAGTTATTCAGAGATTTCTAATTACATGGTAGTTTTAGGTCCATCAAGATAGCCCTAAAAGTAGTATCAATTGCTAGAACTTACTAGTTTTACTATATATTTTTTATTTTAAGCAGGAAATCCATCTTATTTTGGTTGTTTTACTACGTTAGTGAATCGATTAAAATTCATTCTACATTATTTTTGTCAAACAATAATGAGGTTTTGCGTTGTGAAAGGAGTAAGAAAAGCTTCAAAAATCTCTAAACGGTGTCCCTTTTCTTGACTACTTGTTTTATTGTTCCTTGTTTCACAAATAAGGGAATGATTTTATTTTAACGTTATTAAAGGAAAACCAGTTATTTCTTACATACCTACATATCTAAACCCCTAACTAGCTTTCAGCAAGCTTTCAAGCTTTCAGCATCTCCAGTTTTCTAGATTGGTAGTACCAAACATCCGAATCCGAGATTGCGTTGCGTTATAAGCAACAAAGCTGGAACTATATTTTCCAATAATTTGGGTCAGGTGCTGTAATATCTCTTATTACCAGAATTGTGAAGTTTGTTTAAATGTGTTGGAGGTATAAACTACTTGAATATTACCTGCAAAAAACCACATACGAACACTCAGATCCTTCTAATTCTGATTAATTAACGTTTCTTTCTGGTTCGTTTCTTATGTTTTATTTGAACTGGACTACTATTTTGTTAACGAAAAAAATTACTAAAACGGTAACTGAATTTTTTTGAGGTATCTAAATATGCCATCGGTGTGGGAGTCTGAATATTAAAAACAGAAAATTATTCCGAAAAGTATTAATTGATGGCACTGTTGTCTTGTAATATGCAATATCCAGACCTTAATTGCCTGACTAGTGAGTTTATACAGAATTTTGTTCTTTAACTCTTTAACTTGAAACTGTTAATTCTAATCCGAATTTCTAGAACTCAACCTATGAGCTTGGAAGTTTTGTAATTCTCTCCGAAGAAACTAATTTAAATTGCTATAATTGTTGAGTCCTTATCAAAACAGTTACTAAAAACAAAGACGCACTGTTACTACAACCTACACTGTTGTCTCATAGGACCAGATATTTATTGAAGTGGAAAATCTTGACGTGATTTTGGAAAACATTCCGGTTTTAATAAGGGTTGATGAAAAAACATTTTTTATTTGGCTTATGATTCCGTCGTGAGCGGTTTAACCGAACTGCGAAAAAAATCTTATCTCGCACTATGTTTCAGATTGTAGACATAATGAGAACATTTTTGAAATTTATGAATCCCAAATGTGCAAGAAAAATACTGACTATAACTCCATTTACAATTTTGTACAATGAAATGGTTTTTGCTTAATGTAAAGGAACATATTTTATTGCGAAATGAATTGCGACATATGATATCAAATTCAATTAATTATATGTACTAAATACATACATACCTATTCTAGATTTCAATCATTTGAGGGAGCGCAACTGATGAGATTTCTCGACTAGAGACAATGTCTTGCATTCAATAAATTGAAAAATCTCTTAAAGATAGTATCGTAAAGGTAAAGTTCGCATACCGAGTTATTCATTGGAATAAAACTGTAGTCATCTACTTTTTTACTTATTCTCTTATTGAATCAATGGGACTGAGTAGTCATTGAATGATTAAAATACAATTATTTCTATTGTAGAACTTAACGTCTATTATTCTTGAAGTATTATTAAATGAATTCAACAGACCAAAGACAATCTTCAAAAAAATGAGTGAAATATGTGTCAATAAAATAACAGTATCTTTCTGTGGTGTATTTATTGAAGTCTTTCTCTAAATATAGACTCTAAACTAGAATAGTATAACAATTCTACTGTAGTCAAATAATGCATACTCAATAATTGGTATTTTGGGAATTACTCCTAATTGCATAACTTACTTTCTGTCAAATATACATTCGGCAAGATGCATATATTAGAAATTCAAAAAAATGTTAAATTATTTGTTTAGATATTATTAACTTAACAGGCGAAAGCGGATGGTGTCTTTTCTTTAAAGAAATGTGTAAAATGCCCTTTTAGATTTTCCTCCGAAGAAATCTACACAATTTGATAAGATCTAGGTATTTCAGTTATTTTGGATAGGTAAACCCGCAGAGATGTCTAACAGCTACATAACTAACTTTCCTGCCCACTCCTTGGAGCAATCCAAAAATGAAGTAGCTTAAACAAAGTTCTGTTGATGTAGGATTCCAGAGAAGCCATAAGTTCTGTTACATTCATGAACGACCAGACATTCCTGGTAATCTTCATGGTAATATAAAGAATAGCTTACCAAATGGTTCAGATTTCGCACACCCTGTGATTAATTTCCACTGCAGGTATGCAAAAAGTTATGATAGCTACTGTCTATTTGCAACGTAGATCATTTCGAACCAATTTGAATTGAGAGTCGAAAAAATATTGGAACATACTTTAGCAAATGAAGCTTTAGGAATATAAGCTGCCAAAATTTAACTTTCTTGTAGTTAAATAATATATATTAGCAAGTACATATCGATACTAATATATGTAGATTGATTGATTTTAGCACCCTAAATTCTCACTTGCATCCTGACGTAGGATAATTAAGACATATTTAATATCTAATCTATTTTCAGTTAATTTCATCCTAGATTTCGAATAAGAGTACTTATCTGCTTATTATTCGCCAAATGTTATTGTCCAATAACAAGTTTTTCCCGGTATATTCCGTAGTGTTTATTCAAAAATTTACTTTTTTGCGGCATTGAATGAATTTTGTAACAATATTCTTAAAAAAAATTATCGAAATTGGTTCATACTTAAAGAATTTCTGAGGAAAAAAGTTCAAAAAATAGAATAATTTCCTCTATTTTTGAAGTCAGTTAAAAAACCAGGTAAATATAGTGATCGTAACTTTGAACAAAAACAAAATTACTGATTGCTAGGATTTATCCAATTAAACTGAAATATATTTTGGCAATTATTTAATGCAGGTGCTTGAGGACAGAAACTTCTTAAAGAATTTTACACTCAACAAATTAAGGACTTGGGGCTTATGATTTATAGGTTGAACATTAATTTTCTCAGATATGATCTTTTTCCTAAATAGCTTTTATAAATTACTTAAAAGAAGCTTATAGTCTTGCTGACGATCCTTTTGTCACTACACAAAAGGGAAACGGATTGTTATGAGCGAGGTGTTTTTAATCTTTTCAGAAGATATATTCTGATAGGTCTTACGATGTACCTACATATAAATGATAAATTATCCTTATGATTTAAAATGTTTTTATAAACATTTGTGATTTTATTTTCTGAATAAATAAACTTTCTATCAAATAAACGAATTATAATATTGACCATATTATGCTTAAGACCTCGTCTAAATTGATGCTATGTTAGTTGTGGACTTTTTTGGCAATTCTAAATGTAGATGTTTCACTGACACCACGACTTTTCACAGCGTTGCTCTAAATTAGCTTAATATTCTGTCAAATTATCACTAATCAGCTTTCAAGACCTCCAAGTACTAAGACAAGTTAAGAAAGTAGTATTTGACTATAAATTACAATACATTCTATATCAAATAATGTAATTGTGAAGTCACAATGATTCGGATAATTTTAAGGAAATGTGCTAGGAATGTACTAACCATTGAAACAAAGAGAAGACTATGACTATGTGCCCATGCTAATAGTATAGTACCGTAAAAAAAATTCAAAATCTTAAAGGATGGCTAGTAAGATTTCAGTGACTGACCAAATTCGAAAATATCTGCAGTAAATTAAAGTAAAAGTTTACATGTTAACAAAACCATAATAATAGGCCGGAAGGAGATCAAACGAACTTTGCCTTATTCTAGATAGTATAGAATTTTAGTTCAAAGTGGAAAAAGCTTTTCTTCAGAATTTCCTGAGTTTCAGTACACGGTGAAATACAATGGAATAGAGTACAGGTAAAGACAAAGAACTAAAAGCAGGACTGAATACAATATTTAACTAAAACGTGTCTAGTACTGTATTTCAATAATGGCAGTTGTAACATATAATGTGTGAAAAATTGAAGCCGATACTGTCCCTTAGCTTCATGGAAGCAAATCCCGATAGGATTAGGAAGGGTGATTACCTTTCTCGAGCAGAAGTATGTAAACAATAATGGTTAAAGTACATACTCTTGGGCATTTTAATTACCTAAAAGAATAAGATGTTTTGGAAATTCTTGGATTAGAGAATAACTTTTTAAAAAGGTAAGCGTGGCCATTTCGCCGATATACTAGTCGTTTTGCAAAGTAATATTTTAGGGTATTATTGTGTAGCTATCTTATGGTGGAGTTATCTTACGGTGGAGATGTTTCACCGCAGAGTTAACTGACGGTGCAGCATTATGTGAACGTGGAGTTTATATTATGATAGATGTGTCTTTTTGAAAATATATATTTCAGCCGTTTACCTTTTGTAGTTTTGGAATCAATTTTGGAAAGTTTAGCTTTTCATCAAATGGCTATTTAACAGATAACTTCATTGGATTCGTTTACTGTACAGCTATTGATGGATGGCAGTCTTTGATGACAGACAATTTTTGAAATATATTGTTTTGAGTTTCCACGGCTATGGTAAAAGTATAGTACAAATAACAGTTTTAATGCGTACATGGTAATGCGAATTTTCTGAAAAACATTGTATAAGGTAAAGTATCTCTGTTAACAGTTTATACAGGTATATTTTTTTGAACATCTCGCTTTGATTATAGAATCAATTTTGGATACATTTTCTCTAAATTTCGCTTTTGTGTTTTTGTGAATATATTAATTTTCAGTATTGTTTCATTAGTAGATATATCAGATTTTCAAAATTTAACTACCACAGAAAATATCTAATTTTTTGATAATTTTTTGTATACCATATTTTTTAATTTTTTTATTAAATTTTCCACTATTTACATTTTGCATATTTTTTCATACCCAAACCTATCGATTTGAGAGATTTTTAAAGTGAGCACAAGTGAAAGAATTGAACACAAATCTTTTGAGGACAAAGAATATACATGGTGAGTTTTTTGTTGATGATCAGTATGGGGATCTCGAAAACTAGAGGAGATAGAGCAATAGTTAAATTGGGAGAGATTTGCAGTTTTACTGGCCCAATTTAATGACACTTTCGGATTTTTGTAAACAGTCATGGCTTACTAGATATTTTGAAAAAACGAATATATAATATGAGACCACCTTGGGATCTTTTATAATAGATTACACTTTAAAAAACTATACACATTGATAAGAGATTTTAGAAAAATCGATCAATATTTAAGGGATATTGGTCGATTTCCGTGCACGCATGTGTTCGTTCACAAATTTAATCAGTTTACCAATAGAATTCTTTTCCCAAATTTCAAGTTTCACCAATCCGGATATATACTCCATTAAACAAGACCATAATCGTTCAAATCGGTGCACAACAGAAGAATAAATCAGGTAACGTACATACAAAAAAATACGCTTCAAATTGATTCCTTTTTGGAAGTCGGTTAAAAACTCAAGTCTACGATTGGTAAAAAGCGTTCAAAGACGGTCGAGAAAGGATCGAGGATTACGTCGTTCCGGACTTCCTTCGACTACTGGAACTGAGGGAAATGTTGCAAAAGTGAAAGAAATCGTGCTTGAAAATCGTCATTTGAATGTAAGAAAGATAGCAGAAGCCCTTAACATCAATGGTGAAACAGCTCGTTTGATTTTGGTGGATCATTTTGGTATGCACAACTCGGTTCTATTAAGGTCAATTTACTACAGAAAAATCTAGTGAAGAAGTCTCGTCGGACATGCTGGACCGTTGTAATTCTGATTCCTCCTTCATGTCTTCTAAATGTTATTTCTGGCATGTGCTTGATTATTTTTATGTTTTCTTGGGAATAACACCACAATTGAAATAAAAAACTGTATATTGAAAGAAAACGCCAAATGTTTCAATGTCGATTCTGACTTCATTGTCAATGGCTTTAAATTATGAATTGCAAATGTAAATTGCAAATTTATCCACCTTCATGAATTGAATAATTACTGAAAAGTCAGTCGTACTTAAACGGCAACAAATACGCACCAGCAACTCGTGGATTTTCCTAGTTAGATCTTTTGGAAGACATTTACATGCACCTGAAGTCGAAGTGTTATGAGTCAGACAGTTGTCACGAGCAAAGTTAAAAAATAAATATATATGGCAAAATGTTCGTAATAAAACGAATTTATATTAATCGTAAGTGAATGTTTTAATTAAATTCTTCCTTATAAATACTTATTAGTCCTGTTTTCTTCTTGTTACTCTTGTTTCATAAAAGCCAGTAAACTTCGACTGGTTAAACAAATGATTTTTAGATATTTCTGGCTTAATGAATTTATTGTTGATTATTTGATTTGTCAACAAAATTGTTTATACTGATATTGATTTTTAATGAAGGCACCATATTATTTTCATAAAAGTTTCTTTATGGAAGGAACAAAATTTGGTACAGCTAATAAGTATTTTTTAAACGAGGCAAAATATTTAGTAACTCTAAACATCTAATTTGTAACATTTTGATGGTGTAAATGCTTGGCCAGATGATGATATGTTTATGTACATTAGGGCTGATTTTGCTATAAAATAGCTGTTAGAAAGGATTATATAATTTAGTATTTAGTATCTATAAAATGGGAGTTTGTTTTGATAATTCTCATTAGGTTAGTTAGCTATTGGGTTATTAGAACAAAAATGTTGTGACCCTTGCATTTGATTATAATGTCAACTTATGTTAATTCTTCTTGGTGTGGTATTTAGTTTATATAATAACTGTAAATTCGTTTAATTTTAATTAGGATTCCTTATGTTCAGTTTGAAATTTTCTATTCGAGACTGCCGAAACCTTTGCAGAAGTTAGACGAGTAAGCCGCGTTTTTCTAAAATGAAGACTTTCTGAAGGTAAATATTCTTTATCTTGTAGCCGACATATTTTCTACAGATGGATTAAGGCGTTAGAAATTCAGAATACTTTTAGCAATAATCATATTGAGGCATAAATGAGTGAATTGTATGTTACCATTATACTTACATATAATGTAATATTTAAGTAAATAACCCTAGATATCAAGTCACAACCGGTATTAATTTATTGTTATGGTAACCACGTTACTATAATTAAATTAGATTTATTAAATTAAATGATAATATAGGATATAAATTTTTATTGCAATAAATTGTTAGGCCCTCGGATAATGTTAACCAGATATAAAACTTTCAATATTTCAGGGTCATAAAATTACTACCCAGATGGGATCTATTTAATGTCCATAGGGTAATCAGCGGCTGGTTGGTAGGAACTATGAGTCATTTCATAAGGCGTTTTAGGTTTGTACAAAATCAACAGAACAATTAGTTAGCGTGTAATTATTAACCGATTATTCTCAGTATTAATAAAACAAATCGAAGAAAATCTTGTACAAATTTTAATCTCGATTTGTTATGTGGATATTTTCAGATATGCCAAAAAACAAAACATTATTATAATCAGAGACAATGTTCTATGTATTGTCTTACATTTAAACTTATTTTGTCATATGTTTATTTGATATATCTGTGAAAAACTTATTTAAACCTACCTTAGTACTTGAAATTCTTATTCATTACCTATTACCATTCATTGTCTATTAGCAATAATTACTAAGGTTTTTGTGTGACATCATCATTTCGTGTCATCAGCACTATCCACTACTGAGTACGCAAACACGATGGTTTATCTAACAAGACAGTTAAATTAGCAGAATCTTCAATATCTGAATTTACATGATATTACTATTGCTATTAGTAATGTGGAAAATATTACTGTCTTATGTACGCTAGCTATTTATTAAGTAGAAGTATTTTGACATATATTTTATAGTTTTTAAAGAAAAGCAATAGTCCTACTTCGGATTTCGCTGCTTCTATCATTTCAAACTTGATATAATTATTCCAGCTCTGCTCTCAATAGGACATAGAAACTAACATTAGTCTATAATTTTTGTTCAGTCTGTCCATTCTTTGGCGGTTTCTTTCATTTCTTTTCTGTGCCAGAGAAGTAGTTGGAATTTGTAATGAGATAAATTGTAGTCTGACAATTTCAAAAAATTGGCTGCATTGCATGTTGTCCTTTACAGATTTTTTAAGAAAAAGAAATCTCTACAGAGTGATCAACCAGTTTTTCTGTGTATTATATATTGTATTAAAGCACATTTTTTGTGTTGGTCAAATAAATTTTACAGTGACTCATTTATTTGATAAACACAAAAAAATGCGCATCTTTTCGATGTTGAAGTATATTATTTTAATCATTCTTCTTTATAACCTTTGCGTTAGTTGTATCTGAATTGAATAAATTATTTTTGAATTAAATATTTGTGCCTTCAATTAGTTTTTTTTAATTTGAGTTTTGGAGCCGAAAATATAATTATCTAGCGAATATTCATTAACATATAACTAACACAAACAGTGATTGTCAGCGACTTCAGACTTGGAATTGAAATGTATATACACAGAAAACACAATGTAGTCGATAACATTTTGCATTGCATTCCATAAAACTTCCGTCGAAGTACCTTACAGGGCATTCGTCAGTGATGTGGCGGATGGTCTGTCGTGGAGCACGTCACATTGTGACGTCAGAACTTTATACCACCATTTATAAAATCTATCGGCATCTATCCCATATCTTCCTATAATTCTGTTTAATTTCTATATTTATCCAGGTAATTCAGAACCAGATGGCAAGATATTATTTCTTGTTAATGACTTATCTGCTGTTTTTAAGAGATGATATTTAACGAACCAAGTTCTATTCAGAGTAACTCTGAGATACTTTGGGTTTCTGCCCTGTCTTAGCCATCGGTTTTTGAAGTACACATTAATCATTCTACTGTCTGTGCATTATTTAGATCAAAACTGCATGCTTCTATTGTCGTCAAAAGTAGTTTTAGCCTCTCTTTACGAAAGTCTTTTCTATGATAGGTCGTTTGTTCTTATAGTTTTGGATTCCTCAACAAATTTATGTTTTGGAGGCTATTGCCCAATTATACAGGTGACATAATAGGGGGCCAAATTTGACCTCTTTGTTAGCCATAATAACTCTGAGAGATGTGTTAACAAGCATATTATTAATAACATCTCCTAAACTTAGACATGGTATAACGCGAAGTAGTTTGTAAATTAGACCTTCACTCCAAATGATGTGATACTTTCAGTTTTTTGCTTCAATTCTTAAATGGTTATGTTTTTGAGTTCTCATTCATTTCAGTTCTTCGAAAGGCGTTTTAATTCTCAGGTTTTAGTTCTATGCTATAGAAATCCTCAGTTCTTCTAACAAACGTCTTCTTCGATTCAAGCCAAGATGTTATATTTATTAGTCTCCTTAGCTCTTCAATTTTCTCATGTGATGATAATGATGTGTACTTGGTTTATCAGCCGACTTACATACATGTGGACAATTTCTGATCCGTCGTTTGTGAGATAGGACGCAAATCACAAATACTGTATGATCGATAGGATTTGTTAAAAGTCTATCTTAGGTTATAAATTCATAAATTCAGTTGAATAGTATTCAATTAAAAATGACGAACCTCTATTACTTAATAAAGACATTCAAGGACTGATTCAATGTGAGGAAATTGTTTCGAATTGTTCACAAATAACATTATTCTCAAAATGAACAATTTATAATTTCCAATTTATATTACAAAGTCATTCGTTACAGCTATTAGGTGAGGCTTTGGCTGGTAGAGTGATTTATGAGACAATAAAAGAAAATAATTGTTTCCCCGTTAACGATTTTACATCTAAACAATTGCTTTCTCGTAAAACACTGTTTCATGGAGTGCTATACATATTTCGACATTTTGAAATGTATGATAAGTTTCATTTAAAACATTTGGAAATTCTATACAATATAATACTGTATAGTAATTATATTAAAGATTTTAACAACGTACAGCAGATTCTGCAGTATGTGGTCAGGGGGGTTATCCCAACACAAAAATGTTGCAGACGAATTGGACAATAAATAATTTATTGATTTTAACTATATATCAATAAAATGCTATATTTTTATCGTTTTTATTATAATTGTATTGGATTGTGCAAAAGTGGTGATAGTTCTTTGGTTTATATCTTATTTACTGGTTGTTAGGCATGCATGGTAACGCTTACTTAGTACTAGTTTTAAATTAAAATACAAGAGTATTCCACATATTAACAAGTTTAGCAAATTCGGGAAGGAGAAAACCTATTATACTATATTACTTTATTATTACTATATTACTGTAAGGTTTTTATTTATTCTTCGGGTTCTAGAATTTATTTGAAAACACACTCGAACTCACTTTAATTTATTTCCACTACTTATATTCAAACAGATATTTACAATTTATTTTGAACCCCAAATGTTTACTATACGGCTATCGAATATTGAATGAATCCTTGCGTCAGTTCTCCGAATTTATGTATTTCCTCTCAGAAGGTTTCTTGATGAGTTTCCATTAGGGCCAGCCTCCGGTCACTAGACCAACATTTTGGATTTCACGACATATCCGTTGAATGCTAATTTCACGAAATATCGGACTAATTCTTGTCACATTACTTTACTTTCTCATAATACGTTATTTTCGAACTAATTTTTCAATCGCTGACATAATTATGGATTCAGACCAATTTCTTTAAAAATTAAAGGGTTCACATTTAACTATTTAAAGAGTTTAGCAAACTACGAAATATGTTTGAAATTCATATTAGTGTGACAGCAAATACATGGAATGTCTTTCGAAATTTATGAGCTTTTAGCCCTGGTCCCCGAAAGCTCTAAATGTTGAATATAACAACACAAAGAAAGAATATATAGTTTAATGCCAATTGAGGAGTGAACCAGGAAGAAAAATATAAAAGATAATATAATATAAATAGTGCATGGCAATTTTTATGATTATAAATTGGACGACTAATGAATCCTGAAATTTGTGATTTTGAATTTCTAATAGCTATACAAAATAATTGTAACAGTTAAAATGGAAAACAGCTTTCAATTCAAATAATAGAATTCTAGAGAAAAACTGCCGTGAAGGACATTTAAACATATTTAATACCAAATTTGAAGACGCGAGATGTAAGACCGACATCTGGGATTTTCAAGAGAATCAGTACACAGAGGTTCCGAATCTGGAGCCGTTCCGTGCAATTGCTGTTCTCCCTTAACTCCTAGGACAGAATGTCACGATAAAATTTTCAGGTGACTTCACCTGTCAGAGATATTGAATACTCTGTTCGAGGTGTCATTGGCAGAAACAATATATATTATATTTAAATATAATATATATTGTCTTGCGTACATGTCATTGGCAGAAACAATATATATTATATTTAAATATAATATATATTGTCTTGCGTACAAAGGAATGACACCTCGGAGAGAGTATTCAATATCTCTGACAGGTGACGTAACCTGAAAATTTTATCGTGACATTCTGTCCTAGGAGTTAAGGGAGAACAGCAATTGCACGGAACGGCTCCAGATTCGGAACCTCTGTGTACTGATTCTCTTGAAAATCCTAGATGTCGGTCTTACATCTCGCGTCTACAAATTTAACGAAATGCATCAAATGCATAAAGAAATGTTCGAGAGGACATTCAATTGTGGGAAGCGCAACTGATGAAGGTTCCCGACCAGAAACAATATATATTATATTTAAATATAATATATATTGTCTTGCGTACAAAGGAATGACACCTCGAAGAGAGTATTCAATATCTCTGACAGGTGAAGTAACCTGAAAATTTTATCGTGACATTCTGTCCTAGAAGTTAAGGGAGAACAGCAATTGCACGGAATGGCTCCAGATTCGGAACCTCTGTGTACTGATTCTCTTGAAAATGCTACATGTCGGTCTTACATCTCGCGTCTTCAAATTTAACGAAATGCATCAAATGCATAAAGAAATGTTCAAGAGGACATTCAATTGTGGGAAGCGCAACTGATGAAGGTTCCCGACCAGAAACAATATATATTATATTTAAATATAATATATATTGTCTTGCGTACAAAGGAATGACACCTCGAGGAGAGTATATTTAATACCAATTGGATTGTAATAGAACAGTTGTTTTCACAGATAAAAGATATATTGCAAATTAGTTTGAAACTAATAATGCATTTTATATGATTTTTATGTGATTTTAACTTAATTCGGTACGATTCTTAAAAATAACTCTACAGACCTTTATTTGCATATATACACTGTTTCACTCAAATAGTACAGTACTGAATTATGCACAACTCTTCATTTGTATTTCTATGACGTTCTCGAATGCAGATCCGGATCTTTCGGTCTGTTCTTATCTGTCGCGACTTTATTTCAGACCGTCGCTATAAGACAGAACTTTACGTGGCTGTAGTGACCGTCGCTTCAATTGGATAATATTACAATCTTCGTCTTCGTCTCTCCATGATCCTCTTTTACACCAATTCTTCTTTTTCTTTATTCAATATTCTCTCTTGTCTTGTTAATACACATGATCTCCTACAAAATTTCATTTAAGTAGCTAATATTTTCTTCCATCACTTCTTTTTTATTATCCAGACTGCCGCTGCTTATGTGATAATGCTTTGTACACTTTGACGTTTTTGCTTCAGATCTTTGAATGTAGACGTGTAATCTGAGATCATTTTCGTTCAAGCCTATTTTTTATGTCCTCTTCTGTGCTTCAATGCCGTAATCCTATATGTTTAAACTTGCTTATCGATGTTATTTAGTTGATGATGGCTAGGTTTATTTCAGGGCCTCCTAACTAATCAACCAATGTCTTTTTCGTCTTGGGTCATTATGACAAAACATGGAGTGTAGACATTAACGTTGTTTATGGTTATTTCCATTCCAAGTATACAACATTTTACGATTTTGCAGTTTGGATCCCATTTTTCGATATACTGTATATTTGTTTTATTTCGCTTTCTGAATAACTTCATCATTATTGTATCCATTATTTATTTAATTATAACGATTAAAAACTTTATTTACATACGTTTCCTTTTTCGCTAGTATATTATTAGTTTTTTCTTCCTCGTGTTGAATAAACCTCACTTTCGTAATGCATAGTATATTATTTCAGGCCATCGAATTACCATGAGTTTCTCGAAATTACTGTTTTATTTTAACATTACTAAACATCCACTCGAAACTCCAGTCTTCGGGTCGTCTGACACTTTGAAATGAAGCGATTACAGAGATATTCATCGATAGTGTCGTTATCATTACATACATTGTGGGTATTCGTCAGATTAAATGTAATGCCGCCTAAACCTAATGGCACTTATATTTGACCGTAAAACGTTTTCAAATGATCTATAAACATATCAATATTTTAAATTTTGAATATGCATGCATCAGTCATTTCTATTCAATGTTGTTGTTGGATTTAACTTTAAGTTATTTAATAGATATTTCAGTAATCACAGCACTACTTTCATCTTCAAGGCAAAGTAAAATATAGTATAGTAAATTAATTACCTAAATAAATAAATTTTTCACATACCCGAGGTTAATAAATTGATTTTCCGTCAAGTTTCAATAAAAATAATTTTAAAAACTCATGCAGGATGTAACTTAATGCAGTGCGGATATTTTGGCTGGTGATAGTACTTGTGTATAAACTAAGAACTCTTAACAAAGACATATCTATCTTGTATAGTTAAGGACCTATTCCATTATTAAGTATTTGGAAATTTTAATACATATGGAAAGCTAGACATAGAATTGAGAAATTATACAAGTAGATAACATAAATTTGCAATGTAAAAAAAAGTCGCCAATAATTCAGTTTATTCCAGGCGTAACATTTCCACACTTGTATTGTGTAAACGTAAACAAAAACTACATAGCCATTTTTGGAATGTAGTTGTGGCATCTTTATTTGATGTTTATGCACTTATTGGGGACAACGCCACACTTGAAATAAAACTAACCCTCTTATCCTGATCGTCAAAACACTACATTGAAAACAAATAAATATTGCCTTCATTTTTTGCAATACGTAAGCATAACCTTCCGCAATAATTCCTTTATTACCCTATGTGCTTAATGAATAACAGAAAATTTAATTCGATGTTGCCATGATTTCTATTTCATAAACTCTGCTGAAAATATAAATTATTTTTGTTTGAAATATCCCGTAATATGATAAGAATGAAAACAGATTTTGTTTACTGTACTGCTCAATTGATATATTTGTTGCAGTTTGTAAAATAAATGGGTAAGTGCTTACTTTGTTTGATAATTTTGAACAGCTCATTTTTTGTGTACCTGGTAAATACCGATTTAAATGAAAAATTTTCAATGTTGTAAAGACGGTGTCACCGACCCCCTTCCTATTAGAAAATTCAGTGGCAACACATGTCAAGCTATTTGGGGCGATTATAAACATGGTTTTTAGTAAAATGATAAAAACAATAACAATTATTATAATTAGTTTAAGTTTTAAAAGTTCGAGTTTTACTAACAAAAGCTCAAAATCACCACCCAAAGAGCTCTGTCGAACGTACAACTTTGCCACGGTATGAAGGACGAAGAGAATTGACAGATCTAAGCAAACTATTAAATCAACAAATTTTGCGTAGTCATTTCCAGAAACTCGCAGAATTTTCTGATCTACACAGAGTCATGTGCCTGGTTGATGACTCAACACCACTGCGACTGACACAACAACATGTCCAATTACACCACCAGACCACAGATCAGAAACTGCTGAAATGGAAAGAGAAGCCCCTTCATGGAAGACATATAAATGATGTCAACCAAGATTATGTCGACAGTGTAGCGTCGAACTACTGGCTGATCTCTGGTCATATGTTTCCTGAATTTGGTAATCCAAGATCAAGTAATTCCAACTAAGAACTACCTAAAGTACATAGTTAAAGATCCTTCTATTAACAACGACAGATGCAGATACGGTTGCCATACATCTGAATCTATCCAGCATATCACAGGAGGTTGTCAAGCGTTCGCTGCAACTGAATACAAAGAATGACACGATGCTGTGGCAAAAATACTTCACCAGGAACTAGCACTGAAACTTGAATTATCACAGTCGGTAAGATTACCATACTATAAATACAAACCAGAATCTGTTTTAGAAAATAACAACTACAAGCTCTACTGGGACCGCAAGATACTGACCGATCGGACAGTTGCTGACAATAGACCAGATATAGTTTTGGTAGATAAAGTCTCTCGGAAAACAATTTTAATTGACATAGCAATTCCTACCAACAATAATGTAAATATCAAGCAAGCTGAGAAAATAACCAAATATAGAGATTTGGAATTTCAAATAAAGACTCAGTGGGACATGAAGAACACACGAACTGTACCAATTGTTATGTCAACGACAGGACTAGTCCCAAAACATCTATTAAACAATTTAAAATACCTTGGTCTGGACGAACATCTTTACAAACAAATGCAAAAAGCCGTCCTGTTAGGAACGGCCCAGACGGTCAGGAAATTCATGGGAAACTGCCGCCACGACTCCAACCCCGGGCTTGAAAACCTGGCAAGGGCTACCACAGAGCTAAACCTTTTGATATCTAGGATATCTGGGGTTAAGCGAATTTAGTGCGATACCATACATTGTATGGTCAAGTCGGGCTTAGTTTAATCTATATATATGAATCCCTATTTTCACGCGTGAACGGCTGGACTAAGTTCTCTCTTTTTTAGTTGTGTTTGTTATTGCCAGGAAGTGCGTACTTATGAAAGAAAACTTAAGAAAATTGCGCGGAATATTAGAAAATTTAAGAAGATTTAAGAAAACTTAACGACCTTGTGAGTTGTTTGACATGTAACGATGTTCCATTCTCAGAATGCGCTCTGCAAATATCATCTATTTCTATCTATATACTATTATAAAATTGTAGTCGTCTGTTTGTTTGTTTGTGGTTTGTTTGTTACATCATCACGTAAGAACTACTGAACTGATTTTGCTGAATCTTTTTTTTTGCAAAGCTTATAGTTTGACTTAAAATCTGGTATACAGTTTATCCCCCTACATTGACAGAAACGGTAGATATAGGGAAAAATCTACTACCATGTTCGGTAATATATAGGTACACAATTAGTCAATTGGTTCCACCGCGTGCACCAAATTTTAGACACTTGCACCAGCTTGGCTTTTATTCAAAATTCGGAATATGCCAATGTAACATGTTTCGATTTAAAAAAAATGCAGCTGATATATCAAGTGTAATTTTACAGGGTGTTCCATATATAGGATAGGTAAAATTAAATGGATTTAAAAAATCTTGGAAAAAAGGTATATTAGGTGACCTGTAAGTAGTTGCATATATACAATGTGGTTGACATAAGGGGGAAGTTATACGGGGTGGTTCAAAAAACATATATTGAGTGGATCATAAACAGTTGTATATACCAGGTGATTGAAAAACGGGTTGAGTTGAATTACCTTTATACAGGGCGGATAACAAAATGTTATATTGTTAGGGTCATAAGTAGTTCCATATAGAATGTAGGTGAAATCAGGGTAAAATAGAATTATATTTATACAGGGTTGATAAAAAATATGTTAAGTAAGCAGTTAGAATAATTGATTTTTTTGAGCTATTATTATAGTTATGAAATGGGTTGAAAAAAATGTTAGAAACAGTTGTTTATACAGGGTGGTTGAAATATAAGATGGAGTGAAATTATATTCTATAGGGTAGTTAAAAATTTGTTTTATAACCACAAGTAGTTCACAAGTACTATATTATAGGATGGTTAAAATATGTAACCGAGTATAATTACAGCCATGTCTACAGGTGGGTTTAAAAAAAATGTCAGAAAAATGTTATGATCTACAACCTGTTTCTTATACCGGATAGATTAAATATAGGGTCGACTAGAATTCTAAGTATACAGGGTAGTGAAAAAATGTTATATAGGATGGTCCATAAGTAGTTGCCTATACAGGGTTATTGAAATATAGCGTGGAGTAGAACAATAATTATACAGTGTTGGTAAACAAATTTTGGAGTACCTGAATTGTGGAGCAAGGTCAAGTGTGATTCAAACAAGGTTAGAAAAAGTTGCAAATGAAGGATGGATTAAATGAAGTGAATAAAGAGAAATTATATTTTATACTGTGCTTCAAAAATTATGAGGTAATAGCTTAGCTCATAAGTAGTTGCACATATCGGATACTTGAAATATAAGGAGGAGTAGAGTATTTAAAAATTGTTACAGAGGGTGCCCAATAAACAGTTGCAGTTTTGGTGAAATTTATTGAGAAGTGATGGAATTATATTTATACAGGGTGATACAAAAAATGTTATACTGGGTTGCCGATAAGTAGTTGCACATACGAGTGGTTGACATAGAGGGTGAAGTAGAAGTATAGTTTAAAAGTGTGGATAAAAAAATGTATGAAAAATGAGCTGTTGCATATATGCAATATATGAAGCATAGGGTGAAGTAAAATTATAGTTATTCAGTGTGATTAAAACAATGTTTAAAAAAAGTTGCATATACGGGGAGACATATAAGGTGGAGACAAATTATATTTTCCAGGGTGGTTAAAAAATTTCAGAAAAATGTTATATATGGCAAGATGCATATATAGCGTGGTTGAAGTATTTTGTAGAATAAAATTATGGTTATACATGATGGTTCAAAAAATGGTAAACAAATAAGTTATAATGGTTGACTAATTGGCAGTAGTATATACAAGGTGATTTAAATAACGATGGAAGTAGGGTTATAGCTATAGAAGGGAGTTCAAAAAAATATTGAACAAAATTGTTACATTGGGTGACCATATAAACTTGCAATTTGGGTAAAATACGTTGGGGATTGGAGGATTTATAGTTATACAGAAAGATACAAAAAAATATTGGGTGGCCTATAAGTATAAGTATAAAGTAGACCATGAACAGTTGCATCCTGATATATGGAATACCTGACATATGGGGCGAAACAAAATTATAGTATATATTGTGTTTAACAAAATGTTAGAAAAAGGAGCATATAAAGGGTGGTTAAAATATAGGGCGGGGAGAAATTATACTTTACGAAGGGGCGCAAAAATTATCAGAAATAATTGTTATATAGCGTATAGGGTGGAGTAGAATTATAGTTAGGTAATTAAAAAATGTTATATTGGATGACAAATAAACAGCAGATTATACCGGATGGTTGCACTATAGTGTGAAGCAGAGTTACGGTTATACAAGGTAGTTCCAAAAAATGTTGAATAGAATTGTTATATAGGGTGGTCCTTAAGTGCAGTTTCAATGAATTATATTCGGGATTGGTAGATTATAGTTATGTAAGGTGGTTCAACAAAGTTAGAAAATTGTTATATTGGATAGCCCATATGTTACATAAGTTATTTTTTTGCTCAGAATTCTACATTACATACGCGGGTGAAACCGCGAGGTAACAGCTAGTTTAACATAAATGCATCGGTCGGAATTATAATGATATATAAATTAACTAATCTATCATTTCTTAGAGCACGCTTTTTATTCTGAATCGAATTATTCTGTTAATAACTTAAATTTTATTATATTTTTGTTTGCAAGTAATTAATCATGACTTATTGTCCGACTTTATACTGCTGTAAAAAATGTTCATACTTAAAAATTATTTACCTCATTTTAGTTCGGTTTGCTAAAGCGTATTTTTTATTTTTATTTTTTAATATAATTTTATTATTTATCATTTATACTCAAAATACAGTTTTTAATATTCTTTACATAAAATTTGTGATATTTATGGAATCTCTTAGGAAATATATTTTCCTTTTACAATTATTTAATGGACCGGCAATAACAGCAAAAGAAAAAATTCAATTTACTTCCTTAAGCGAAAAATTCCCGGTATCATAGCGGTTTCTCTGGAAAAAACAATCTTCTTCGAATTAAGTCGATACGAACGTATAACAAAATAAAAACAAAAACAAGATGAAACGGAAAACCTGCCATCATCAAAGAGGGCATTCATAAAAACAATTAATTATCTTGTCTGTCCTGCAACTGAGGACATCATCTCCACAGTCTTCGGTCATAAACTGATTACCCTTCACAAAGAAGAATCTGTTCTCTAAAATACTTTGTGTTGTGTTGACATTTAAGAAATATAACCATCATTCCATGTAGTTATTTTCTTTAATAAATATATGAATTTTATTCAGTTTATTTGAAATGAAATCTTACCTGAATGTAATAAATGATTTTAATTGAATTGTACAAATATATATGGAGTCAGTAACTTGTAAAAAAATGTTGTTATTCTTATAAATAACATAATTGCTACCATTTTCATATTTATATAATTAGGTCAATTGCAAATGAGACATCCAGACTAAGGCTTCCATTCCACCGTTGAGAATTCCTGTAATGTAGGGTCCTCATAATATATATTTTTTAAATTTTCTATTTTGTTCTCGAAATTCGATTAGTTTTTCTTTTATTTTTTTATATTGTTGTCTAAAACATTTCGAAGAAATCCGAGAATAAGCGGTTTTCCTCATAGTTTCCCCATTATCTTTGCGTTTTGAAATTATAAAAAATACACACTTTTATTTCTCACAACGAGTCTTTAAATTTGATGTGCTGCATGATGCGCTTGATTATTTTAAAATATGTGTATAATTTTCTGGATATCATTTAGCAATAAGCATTCAATATTAAATAAAATTTTTTAATACGTAGATAATCGTTCGAGGTTTTCTTTTTTGAGGATATTGAATCACAATGATTTCTGAAAAATAGATAAAATAAACAATTATTGAAATTGTACTAAGGGCAATATCTAGAAATTAGTCGGAGCACTAGTTGCCTTCTCATAGAAAAATCACTACCAGGATTAAATGAGAGAATGCAGGTCTTTGAATTTGTCAAGTAGTGTTCCTGTGTAATATGTGCGAGTGTATATTTCAAGATCTGTTTATTGTAATGTGATGCATTTTGGATTCAAAATTATCAAACAGCAATGACTGTTACGAAATAGTCAAGTAAACTCAATATTACCTGCATAATTCTTTAGAAAAAACATTGTTACAGGACGAATCCTGAGAAAAACACGGAGGAGAGTTTCTTGAAATACTCAAAATATCTTGACTAATTCATAGACCTGCTTTCTAGGTTAGAGAGATTTTCTACAAGCAGGCAACAGGATTTTAGACAATTTCAACAAATTACTTTTATTATATTTTGATTTTCGATCAATTAGTTCATCGGTTTTTTTCTTTATAATTTTGAGGACAAAATATCTAAAGTGAATTTTGTGAAACATATAAATTTTGGTGTTGAGATAAACAGCGTTACAAGGTCCATAACAAGTATCAAAGTAATTACTGTGGTTGCATTTAGGTCTACTTACTTATTATGAATATAAAAGATACATAAAAAATAATAAAAACAACAGTGATATGATAAATTAAAAATAGAAAAAATAAAATGATCGTTATTACCAAATTTTGGATATTTCAGTTCTTTCAAATATTCACAATAAAAAAGAAACAATCAAAAGTTGTTTAGTCAACCTCTTAATAATTTTTTCGCACTCTAAATTGTTATCTGTTATGAATGTCTCGTTCTTGGGAAATACCCCTAATATATCTTGTCCATATCTAATAGTAGGGAGAAGAAAATTTAGGAATATGACCTTTTGTCATGATCTCTAAGACTTACTTTAATCTAATTTCTATAATTCCTACAAACAGGAAAGTCCTGAATATGTGTGAAACTATAAAACATGAAAAAATATGATATTTCATATTTTTTGTAGAATTAGTTTATGTGTTGAAACTGTGATTTAAATATGAGGTTATTGACCAAATGGCAAGTAGCCAACTTCATATGTGAAATAAATGTTTAACTATATTCGTCTCAGATAGTCGTCTGCTGAAAATACGTGAATCTCATTGAAATATAGGTTGATGCTATGCGTTTAAAATACCTTTCAACATTCTTTCGCTATTTCTGTAATAATGATCTAAAAGTTAAATTGAAAAGGAGTTTGTTATAAATATACCAACATGCCGATTTTTTTGAATGGTGTGTACTGACCTAAATAATTTATTATCCGTTTCAATTTTCCATAATAGAAGAACACTACGGTTAAAAAATATTATCATGCAATAAAGACTAAGGTATACTATGTAATTGTGTAAATATTTTGATTAGGTAGACAAATTAGTGGATTATGAATTACATGACAACGCTACTTAATATATTTTAACAAGTACTCAGAACTGTTTATTTATCCAAATTTTGTGCGGAGCATTCAGAAATAATAGTGAATAATTCCCCATAAAATAAAGTTGGTATTTCATAAACTAAAACAAATAGTAGGAAACTTCTATAATTCATTAACTTTCAATCTTCATATTTATTTGGTGTTCTTTTTTACAAATGAACATCTATTATTAACAAATCTGTTGGCGCAATATCGGACATCGTTGTACTTATTTAACAAATTAGCATATTTTTAAGTTTAAATAGGAACAATTAATTAAATTCTATTCTCTGTTTTCTCTTTTGCGGTATTGTGTCTATAATCTAGTATCGACGTATCGATATGTTTAACCACGTTATCCTTGAGGTTATAGTTTCCAGTCGTCATCAGGAGAGTTTCTTATAGTCTAAATTTATCGCAAATCAACATATAAGATAAAATCGAGTCGATTTATTTTCTTACTCTAGTCAAATATTCCTCTACTTGTTTCCTCTAGTACCTTAGAATTTGCTGAAATTTTAGGAGATAATATATAATTTGATGCAAAAACCATAATAAGGTCTAACTCGTCTAACTAAAACAAGTTTTCTCTTACAATGACAAATGTCACAACTATGAAGTGAAAATTGTAGATAAAAATCTACGAAGTGGTAAATATGTAATTTAGTGATGAATTTTAATTTAATTTATTAGAATGTTAGTTCAGATACTGCAATATTAAATTTTAAGGCAGAGTAATAAAATTTGTTTACATGTTACGGTTACAGATATCACTCAATAAATATCAAAGACAAAGAACGATGATTGGTTGCCAATTCATATAGAAGCGGTTTGTGTATAAGTACTTTATGAAATAGTGAATGAAAACTAACACATTGTTTGTAAAGTACAAATAAATAACTGATTACTGCTGTTGCTTTCTCACGGGTGGCAACTTTTACATGTAGCACAACTCCGAGTAATTTATCCTAAGTATTTTGTTGGCGAACGAAGTTTCTCATTCGTTGAAAGCATATACCATTTGAGGAAATGGAAATAGATGTATCGCAAAACAAAATTTCTCCAGTAGTTTTCTGAATGACATTTGTGACATTTCTAGTTTGCTTATTTATGATTTCTTAGGAATAACACCACAACTGCTGGATAGCCTATAGATTTCAAAAACTGCAATCGTTTCAGGGTCTAAATCAGACCCTGTTTTCAATGACATTAAACAGTTAACACAACTAATTTATACGTTGCGAACTTCAGAATTTTGAATTTATTTGTTAAGTTGTGTTAATTTTTTATTGTCATTGCAACGGGGTCCAATTTAGAACCTGCAACTTTGGAGTATTTGAAACATACAGACTTTCCAGCAATTGTTGTGTTAATCCCAGAAAATCATATAAGTAAAAACTTGTGTTTATAATGAGCTCGAGATTTATAGCAATCAGATACTTAAGCACAGCTGAGGCAAAGGAAGCGTTAACAGTTTAGTGGCTAAATTAGTCACCTACGCCTTATAGTATAGTTACAATTAATAATGATTCCTTTAAGCCTGAAGAATTTTAAAATTTATTTTTACAAAAGTTATAAACCATATATATATATATATATATATATATATATATATATATATATATATAAAAACTCCAGGAACGTTATTCCAGAACACACATTTCGATAATTGATGTCCTATTTCAGGTTCCTTTACCTTATTACTGGCAAAGCTATATTAATATCTTGTCAACCAGCAAACAATTAAAATAATTATTGTCAAATTTATCAGCAATAATACTAACTACAGAAATTATATAGCGATGGCCGTTAGAACCTACAGCGAAACAAAAAATGAATCAATGATACTCTAATATTTATCCAAAAGTACACTAATTACCCAGAAACCAGTACTGAAATATAAACCCGTTAAAGTTAGTAAGGGTGACCTATTATTAAATGAAGTGTTGTGTTTCTGTAAGTTTTGCAGAACAATTTAGTAGAATACGAACTTGTTTCAACCAAATTTTGCAGGTTGCAGACATGACGTATATAGACTTTGCTGTTGTTGGTTTGTACAAGTGAAACAAATTCTTGTACCTAATTTTTTTCGGTAATAAACAATAATGTTCTTTTCGAATTTCTAGTAAAGGGATTGTTCCATATTTAGATTAATTATACAAAATATTTCACTATTAATACATACAAAAAATTCAGCTGACCCTAGAACTATTTAAGTAAAAAATAGTTAACCGACGAATTTATTGTCTTTCAAAAACAAACAAAACTCTGCATTTAATAACTCTTTAATGTATTTTAACCCAGCCCAACAAGCTTATAAACAAAGTTTTAGTTAAACTGTTTTATAAAAGGTTCAATTTGATATAAAATAGTATTAGAAATCAGAAAAGATTACCAACTAGAAGTTTAGTGCCAAAATTGCCGTCAGCAGTCAAAAAATAATGTACTTTATATGCTGTTTTTTAGGGTCCGGTATATTCAATAAATAGAAACAGTTACTCCTATGGTTTCAACCCCTCACGCAAAAAGGGGTGTGTAACCGTTGGGTCTGTGTATCTGTCTGTGGATCTGTGTGTCTGCCTGTGACATCGTAGCTCCTAAACGATTTTGATTCGTTTTTTTGTGTTTGAAACCTTACTTCATCGAAATGGTTGTTAGTTATAATTTACTAAGATTTTTTTAACTGTTCCTAATCGATTGGATCGAATTTGATGATTTTTTTTGTGCGAGTTTAATTGGGTCCCTGGATGGTTTAGATTCACAGTTCGACCAGGTAGGTGGCGCAGCAATCGGTTTCTAGGAACAAAAAATGAACTCCTAAATGGCTGGACCTTTTTAATTAATTTGGTTTATGTTTTATGGGTTAAGATTCACAGTTGGGTCTGCTAGATGACGCTACGGTCGGATTCTAGGAATATTTACTTTTGAGCATCCAAACACCTTGACCAATTTTTGTGATATTTTTGTGTGTGTTTGTATGTTACGGGTGGTAGACGCGGCACCTAAATACTGGTCCTGCTCAAGTGAAGCAGGTGTTCAAATATTAGTTCTAGTTTCGGGTATGAAATTCCAAAGATAACAAGTCCGGTTTTTTGTGGCAGGAGTTAATGAGGGAATTATTATTTTCGGAGCTATATCTGGAGAGAAATTTTACTAAAGGCGACCATATTTTCCATCTCTTATCTCCAGAACTATTGAACCTAAAATTTTAAATAAAAATATTGAATATAGTGCGTTGCACAAAGTTTACAAGGAAAATAAAGCGAAAATACTAATATTAATTTTGGGTAGCAAATGATAGAATTCAGTGAAGAATAACAATTGAAAATTGTCTTAACTGATTCATGTAATATATCAAATGAAACGGCTCCTTTTTAGGAATAAAATTAACTTGTTTAAAAGATAGTAACACAAATCCACCCATTCTCCCTCTTCTTCCACACTATAAGGCCTCAAATTTTCATAAAAAAATTTCAAGTCAAATGAGAGCTCGAAATGAGAAATGCAAATATATTTTATTTCATATTATTAGAATATTTTTTTAAACACTAGAAAATATATAGAAATTGACACATTACCCCTTCATCACCGAAACTTTATGCTCAGTAGTTTTGAAAAAAATGAGAATATATGGTTCACGCATAGTTTACAGAAAAAGTGAATCGAAATTTAATTTTCAGATATACATTGGAATATCATGTAGAAAGTAACATCTTAATTTCTCTCAAGCGCATCCGTAATACGACTCCAACTCGCACTTAACAGAATTATTATTCTGAGCAAAATGTCACTAGTTGCTGGCAGAGTTGCAGACTTTTTCGTAGCTGGAGCATCATTGGAAAACACTAAGGTTTAGAAACAAAATTTGGTATTATGAGAGGCACTACTTCATCGAGTATGAGTTTGCAACCGTATGGTAACATAAGGAATCTTCTTTTGATGTAGTTAGCCAGCGCCCAATTACAGTTCAGGCGTTGTCGTGGGATATAAAACTTGTGTGAGCCGATATCGATTGTTTGTTTAAAGCTCTCTTAAAAATGAAAAAAATATAAATGTAAATCGCAGGCAGCCGAATTATTTCACCAAACACAAAACAAATTAGACAGTTCTGTTCTTCAGATGATCTACATAGAGACGAATTACTGAAAACTGTGAGATCATGAACACCTTTCCAATGAATAACAATATTAAGTATTCACAAATTTGTGTAATAAACTGTCTGCAAACTAATGGAAAAAAACAAGTTTAAAATCTGTACATGCATCTATAACTCTTGAAAAACACAATATGTTGTAATATTTATTTCAGATATTGTAATTGATTGTTAGCAAAGGTATGAATATATGTATTATGTATATTCAGGCTAAGATGGCGAGGCAGCCGCATGTGTGTGCGCGTGTTAGGGTATAGTGAAGTAAAATCCGTGCAATGATGGCCAGTTCTGTTAGTTTTTTTGATTTCATTTAAAACGTTCGTCAGACGCTGTGACAAAGCCGCTCTGATAGTGAAATTTATGTATTAGAAATGATGAATATGCTGGAAGTCTAAGGCTGCCTCGCTCTGTAAATATCGTTTTGTTCATAATCATAAGGAATGATATTCTCATTCACCAAATTTGGAAGAATAACGTTTGATTTTGATTACGAAGGGCAATTTATTTACAATATTTTCAGTGAAATAGAGAATTAAGAAATAGAAGTTTTTTTCTACATAGTTATATCACTTGTAACTGGCTAATAAGATCGAAAGATCAAAGCCAACCCCCGTTTCGAGAGTGACACCCTTGGAAGAAGAAGATGTATTATGTAAGGCTCTTCTATTACTCATTTCACTAACCGACAAACAGTTTATACGCGCATTTTAGCGCAATTAGCAGAGTGAAGATGTACCCCTAGTAGCATACAATCTTAATCATGTTAGTAGTTTATTTATGAGTGGAATAAATAAAAAAAACAAAACCAACTTCAAATAATAATATAGCTAAAAAGAAAAAAAAATTCGTAATATGTCATAAATGGGTGCAACATATAAATCTAATTAACTTTTTCGATATTGCTAAAAATAAGGTACTCACGTCCTTTCATAAGTTTGACCACCTTCGTTAATTGTTGAATAGGATAGAAACATGTTGCCTATGAATCCAACTTAAGTGGACCTGATGTATACATAATTAATCGTGTCTTAATATTTGAAGATGCGAGATGTAAGACCGACATCTAGGATTTTAGAAGAGAGTATTCAATATCTCTGACAAGTGAAGTAACCTGAAAATTGTATAGTGACATTCTGTCCTAGGAGTTAAAGGAGAACAGCAATTACACGGAAGGGCTCCAGATTCGGAACCTCTGTGTGCTAATTCTCTCGAAAATCCTAGATGTCGGTCTTACATCTCGCGTCTTCAAATTTAACGAAATGTATCAAATACATAAAGATGTGTTCGAGAGGACATTCAATTGTGGGAAGCGCAACTGATGAAGGTTCCCTGATCAGAAACAATATATGTTATATATAATATATATATTGTCTTGCGTACAAAGGAATGACACCTCGAAGGGAGTAGTCTTATTATTTGTTGAAAGCTGTTAATTATCATTTATTTTAATTTAATTCCAGTTACATTACATTCATCTATATATAAAAAATAGTATTTTTTAATAACAAAATTATTTATTACAATTCTTTGTGTTAGGTATAGCAAAATAACTTAAAAATATAGTTACCACTTTAAGGCAGAATTTCAGTTTAGTTTTCACACCATCTCGATATTTTTTATCAAGACGAATTGAGAACCTCCAGCTTTAAGTTGGTTAACTAACATTATTTTGATTTAATTCCAATCTATTTCCACTTAACTACAAGATATGAAAAGCGACAATTCCTTTGTTTAAAACTATCGTATTCGCCAAAGGTTACTATATAAGGGAAATAAAATATGCGATCATTTCGGGATTTTTATTAACGGAATCCAATTTAAACGATCCAAATTAGTTGAGCCGGTTTGGAGTAATCTCTGAACACACAGAAAAACATATAGGCAGACGAATTGAGAAACTTCTCCTCCATTTTGAGCTCGGTTAAAAAATTAAAAGATTATTTGTGCAATTCCTATCACAGGTAAGTTCGAATCTTGCTTCGATTTTTTTTAAAATGACCGCCTGTTTTGAGAGCCGAAATCTGCTTCAAAGAGAAAAATCACATAATTATTAAGGTATTTGGTTCTTTCACAAATAACCTAATATTTCCTCAAAATTTCATTAAGTAGGAAGAAATCAAGTATTTTAAAAAATTTTGTCTGCGGAGTGTCTTAAAAATGTAAACCTATTTTTATTTTAAATAATTCAGTAAATCTATTAAGATTGTTCTGTTGTAGCTAATCAAATTTGTCAGTAGACATAAAAAATTGCAACAAAAAAAAAGTTCAAGCTAAAACCTACTAAACATGATGTAGGTTTCAAGAATCAAAATTGATATATTTTATGGACATACTAAAATATTCATCTACTAAATATTATTGGATTTGGATCCCCAATCAATCACTAATGCACGAACGTTGTACGTCTGTTCCAGACAATAACTAAACAATGGATTTGCTGCATTGTTCAATAATTCGATTTGACCACATGCACCATCTGCAT
The DNA here is from genome assembly GCA_034190945.1 of Octodonta nipae. Lineage (NCBI taxonomy): Eukaryota > Metazoa > Arthropoda > Insecta > Coleoptera > Chrysomelidae > Octodonta > Octodonta nipae. The sequence goes on along the minus strand of CM067221.1, from coordinate 43,493,660 downwards.
AGGATCTCTCTCTCACGTGGCGAACGTGAAATCGTGTTAAAGATGCAAGAATCTTATTCACTTATTTATGTACAAGGTCGGGTTGCATTCTGAGTTCACAGAAAACATTAGCGTACAAAGTGTTACTTAGGTAGCACGAAAATGCATAATATATGAATTTTGTCACGCCCTCGAGCTGCAGTTTTCGAATAAACATGAGACAAGTATAAAAAAAGAATCGATGTGTTTCGGTAGAGAGCTTTGATGTAGTGAAACGGCACTTCTGTGAATATTCTCAACAGTAGTTAGGGTAGAATAAAGAGTGAAACTAAGTCAGTTAATTATGAACAGCTTTGTCACAACTTATTCATAAACAGTATACTATTTAGTTTACAATAATATTTTTTGTACTGTTTTAAGTGAAACTCCTATAAATAAATAAGAGCACAATATTTGTCTGCATTAATTTCTTTAGACAAGTGGCTCAAAAAGTATCTTAAATTTTCTTTATAGTTTTGTAAACAATACTCAGAAGTGTCTTTTAAATAGAACGGGACTCTTCATTAAGTCAACGAACTCAGTTATCAATTGACAATTGGACCAAAACTTATATACTTTCAATTAAACGATGACTTATACAACCAAGATTTTGGCATAGCGATGGGTTCTTGTCTCTCACCGGCATTAAGTAACATATTTATGAAAAAATTTGAACCACCAGTAATTTTATCAGAAGAAAATAACTTTTAGTTTGGTGGCGTTGTGGCGTTACGTTAACCCCATTTTCGTAATTTGGGAACACAACGTTGAAGAATTAGATAAATTGTTAAATGTCATAAATAACAAAGAACCAACTATCAAATTTACCCTAAAAGTTGAACAAAATAACAAACTACTTTTCCTAGACATATTAATAACAAAAATAAAATGTTCATTCGAATCAGATGTTTATAGGAAACCAACTCATAATAACAGATTGCAAAATGTCAATTCAAATCATCGGAATACAGTAAAAAATTCAACAAAGAAAAAACAATTATAAAAAATGTTCTTACTGGAAACAATTACCCTACAAAATTTATCTACAAAGAATTAAACAGACTTGAACAAAAAACAAACCATCGGAATCAACCCGGAACTTTTCTTAGTAACACTACTACTCAGTAGAACCACATTGTAGTTACAGCTATATCATATATACAGAGTCTTTCAGAAAGATTGAAAAGATTGGGCAACCGATATAACGTCAAAACAGCTTTCAACACAATAAATACACTGAAATCACTAATATTGAAAACAAAACCAACCAACAAAACTCAGAACTCAGAAAACTGCCTATACAAGATTCCTTGCGATTGCCAAAAATTTGATAATGAACACAAGGATTATATAAAGGAACGACAATTTGAAAAATCGAAAATTTGTGAACATGCTTGGAGCCTAGGCCATAAAATACAATTTGCTAATTCAACTATATTTCACAAAGAACAACATAACACAAAACGAAAAATAAAAGAGTCTGCGTTAATTCTTTTGAATGAAGACGACTGTATCGCTTCTACTTCTGTAGAATTCAACAGTATCTAGTTACCGACAATTAAGGAAGAAATTAGTAACGGCCATCTCCTATTGAATAACCCAGTATCTGTATAGTTTATAAGTTTTTTTTAACAAGTTACCGAGCTTCGCTGGGCCAACCACCATTTTTTGAAGTAATCTATACTAATATGTAATAAAGAGGTAAAATTTGTTTGTTTGTTTGTATGTTTGTTTGTAAAGGTAATCTCTTGAACTAGTGATCCGATTCAGAAATTATGTTGATAATAGAAAGCTGCACTATCTGCGAATAACGTAGACTATATTTTATTTCAATAAAATGTTTGATTACGAGATGGGGGGGGCAGTTGGGTGTCTATTGTTTTTACTTATATTTAATATTTTTGAAAGAAAAATTGATATAGACGTGTACATAAAAACGAGTTTAATCATGATGCAAAACTAAATTCTCTCATGAGGAAATGTTTTTTGAAAAAAATATTATATTTATTTTTGAAAAAAATATTATATTTCGGGAACCTAAATTAATAGAGGCATGAGATTTAATTGAAATATTAAATGTGGAAATGGGGGTCACTATTGTTTTTCTTCGAAATAGAAAGAAAAAATAAAATAATAAATAATTTTGATACATATAGTCTTCTAAGATAGATAGATATAAGCAGGTTTTCCGATACGGGTCAAGCGGGGTATTTTTAAGCAAACTTCTCCAGTTCTCGGGAACTGAAACTAATATGAGAATTATAATATTAATTCTTTAAAGTAATTGAGAATTAATGTGAAATTTTGCGGAAGTTAATTATAGTGGGATGGGTTTCAGTAATTTTAAGGAACAAAACATGATGCAAGTGTGAAAGTTGGTGTAGGCGCTCTTCACCTGAAAAGACTAGAACTGAATTATATCAGTGTTAATTACTTATCCAAAAAGTTTTAATAAGGGTATTTATTCATTGGATGAGAAATTAAAAACTGGCTCTTTTCTTGAAATGAACCTAGATAAAATATCGTCATTTTGACAATATTAAAATTATGGACGGGTTGGAGACTGATAAGTTTTGACTATCTGATTAATCGCAGATGAAATCTCAAATCACTGGGGAATGTCAGAAAGATAAAAAAATCAAGTGACAAATTTACAAAATGAAAATACCAATATATTATAAACATTGTAACGTCGCAAAAATATTAAAAGCTGTCAAAATAGTCAAAATTATTCTGTCAAAAAACTAAAATAAGCAAATTCTTAAACATTTTAAATATGCAAAAATACTAAAACTGACAGAAATAACTAAAAAATGTCAACATCACCGTAAATGTGGAAAAAGTAAAAAATGTTACAAAAAAACAAAAAAATTTCAAAAATGCCTAGAATGTCAAAAATGTCAAAACTGTATAAGGTGTCAAACGTCAAAAATATTAAATATCTTAAAAATCTCAGTTGAATGAAAATCATTCGCTTCGAGCACCCAACGAGGTATCAACTACGCCTGCACCGCTGAAGATGTCTGCCGCAGCTGCAGAGGAAACGTTTGGAAGACCTTCCAATACACCACGGCCAAATAGCCCGGAAACGCATAGTGCATCTAGATCGAAATTGCCAAAATGTCCAAAAATATCAAAAATGACAAATTTCAAAACTATCAAAATCTCGAAAATTTAAACAATGTAAAAACTGTCAAAAACTTTAATAATGACAAAAATATTAAAATTCATCTCATTGAGGTGTCATTCTTTATCAGTTGCGCTTCTCACAAGAGAATGTCCTCTAGGGACAACGGTAATGACATGGAACGGTTCTAGATTCGGAACCTCTGCCTGCTAGTTTCTCCGAAAATCCTAAATATTAAAAATGTCAATTATATCGAAAATGTCAAAAACGTCAAAAATGTCACAAATGTCAAGAAGATCGTAAATGTCAAAATGGCCATGACAATACATATAATAAAAAAAATAAAATGGAACACCGGAGAACTGCAATATCAAAAACCTTAAACCAAGGCAAATATGTCCTCATCCCAAAATCATGTATTTTAAAAGGGGTTGTTGCAATATAAATTTGGTTCATGAATGATGATGTTAAAATGGTTTTCACAGAAAAAAAAATTAAAAATGTTCTAGATCAATACGTCAAATACGCCCATTTGTCTAGCCCGTGCGAAGCTAGCACGGGCCAGCTAGTAGTAAATATATATAGATAAATAGTTACTAATTAGGTTAAGGTTAAATGTGACTTTCAAATATATTACACTTTTTTGTGCTTATTTCTATGTGTTCTATGTAACACTTCATAGACGGTCTCATGATCAACGAATTAAAACAGAATAATTAAATTAACAGAACATGTAAACTTACTGGACATGTGAACAACCATTATAAATAATTAGAACAAGTGGCTAGTAATATTACTAACTAAATAATGCCAGTGGTATAAATAATGTAAATAGTGTAAGAAATGAAAATGCTAAATATTATGAAAAACCATCTAGAGACTTATGGAGCTTATGACTAAACCAGTAGACAAAGCGGAAAAGAAGGTGACGTTGGTATCCAGACTGTTACCAAACATGAAAAGGTCGAAATACACAGAAACGAATAACAGTAGTTAAATCTACTTTCCTATGTGGGCTTTTGGTCTGGTACTCGGCCTTGAAAATCGAGAAATACAAAAATGTTTATACAAGAATTTATATATACATCTGAAAATAAAATCACTCACAAATAAGAATCAGATGATACTTGACAGGAAGAAAAATGTGGTTAATCAATAAAAGTTGCAACAAATAAATAGAAAAAAAAGATCCCAGAGAATATAATCAACGTTATGAACGAAGGTGAAGACGTAAACAATGAAACATGTAATTGGATCAGGAGAATAATGAAACCAATACAGTTAAAGAAACAGAATTCTCGAAGTGGATCATAAAGCATAGGGTCTTAGTAGACGGCAGTTAGGGAAATCAGTTCTGATTAGCCTTGGAGTGGGAGCAAACGGGGCTGGTTTAGATCCTGAAACATTTGGAGTATTTGAAATATATGGACAATCTAGTAATTGTGATATTATTCCCAAGAAATTATAAAACTACAAACTAAAAATGCTACAACTACGAGTACCATTCTGAAAAAAAATGGATGGTTCTAGTGAGAGACTGGTGTATCAGAAAATGGTTTACATTTAGATTTTATAGATTCACCGCACAGTGGGCTGATATCACCAAATACGGCCATAAAGATTTGTATGTAGAGTTTTGAAATCTAAATACTTTTACAATAACTTTAAGTTATAAGACTTTTTTGTTAACATATTAGTGCCAGATTGATACCACGTTAAATATCGCAAACAATTTTAATGTGATATATAAAGCTTAGTATTTGAACTGTATTCCAAATTAGACATTTTTCACACACAACACTTATTTTTAACGATTTTACACAACACTTCGTTGATGTCATTTTTTCTGCTCTGATTAGTCGAGTATGAAAATATATGTAAATTCCTAAATTCTGAAGTTTTCTTAAAGAACGGTTTGGAGATTTGAATAGTACTCATTATTATACTAGATCTAATTTGGTACTGCGATATCATGCGATAATGGAAGAAGAGAACTAGGCGCGATGCAAAATATGCTCAAAAGGTATATTTGTTTGTAACGCTTAATGTTTGCTGTAGTGGATTATGACTATTGGGGATACCACTAATTAAATAACGTGCCTAGTTAGCCTTAGGAAGAGAATGTAAAATGTGTATCACCAATATCCTACTATATGCAATACCGAATTAGTTCTTCAAATTTACAAACCGTACTTGGAGCAAACTGGAGAATTGCGAATATTTCACGAATTTATACATTTTTTTATAATCAACTGATAAGAAGACAAAACAAATGACTTTATGGAAATAGTGTAATAGTCTCGAATATAGTTGCGTGCTGCTGTGGGTCAAAACGTTTAATCAGTTTAATTAGTTGAGTATATTTTGTAATACAGTTATATTACTGACCTTTATCCAGTAAAATTAATAATGTTTTTTCATACGATATGGAAAGAGGCATAGCTGAGAAAGTAATGTGTTGTTAAAAACTATATATAACTTACTGTAAAAGTAGTATTCCGATTTCAGGCTATTTGGTGACGTTATTTACAACAACGCAATGAAAACATTATTATTAGTCCGCTATTACATTCTCAAATCTTTTATAAAACATTTCTTTGATATATATCTTTTGTCACATTTATACGCGTTGTCCTATCTTTTATAAAAGATTTTTGTCGTTAATTGCCAGTGAAAAGGAAGAGAAGTTTATTGTAGAAATGCACATCAATTTTAATTTTTTGAGAATGAGGAACGTTGATTTTGTATACTTAATGTTAAGTATCTATAAAATAGAAAAAAAGGTTAACTGCTTAGCATGTGAATTGTTAGTATCATTGTGTGGACGTACAAAAACTTTTAAAGAAAACTCGGCGGATTGCAAAGTTAATAAACATGGCGAATAAATTTAAGTAATATTGTGTGTTGTTAAATAGTCATGTCACAGATCTACATAAGGTGCAGTGTTGTACTCCAGTAGAATAATGTATGTGCACACTATTCTATTTTTTTATTTGTGTATTTCTTTATCAATTAAATAGTTACAGTAACAGCATCTGTAATGTGGCATCATCCATTCAAAAATAGTTATTGTACCATCTTTGCTTTTGGTCTCCTATTCCTTTAATAAATTCAGGTGCAAGGTAGTTGCGTGTTGCGTCGGTATGCTGGCCGTTGGTAGTTATGGGCCACTTTTCTATTGTTCTACGAGGTATCGCCTACGCCCGTGCCCTTGCAGATTGCCGCCGCAGTTGCAAATAAAACGTGTGGTAAAAAATCTAATAGTTGGTCTAATAACAATCGTCTAATGAACATTTGATTAAACTGCTAATAGAAATTTTTCTTATCAGTCGGGCTAGTTGTACATTATACCTTTCTAGGCGCCCATTACCTGTCTTTGTTACGATGACGTAAACTGTGACAATACAAAGACACCACAGCTGCATAACCATAAAATTAGAGTACATTCTTTATTTTGAATGAATAGAAAATAATTGATAAATTATTTGATGTAGTGTAATATGTCATTTAATGAAATTTATGGTGACATTCATATCACATCTATACTATTATAAAATTGTAAGTTTGTCTGTTTGTTCGTTCGTTTGTTTTTGTTTGTTTGTTTGTTTGTTCGGGCATCACGTAAGAACTAATGAACTGATGTTGCTGAATCTTTTTTTATTGTAAAGTCTAAAGTTTGACTTAAAATCGGGTAGACATTTTATCTCCCTAAATTGACAGAAACGGTAGATAAAGCGAAAAAACTTCTACCATGTTGGGTAATACAATTACTCAATTGGTTCCACCGCACGCACAAAATATTAGATAGTGGCATAAGCTTAGCTTTTATTCAAAAATTCGGATTGTGCCAATGCAACATGTTTCGATTTAATAAAAATCAACTGTAATAACGAGCGTAACAGTTCCATATATCAAATGAGTGAAAAAGAGTATATTATTTATACAGTTTGGATAAAAAAATGTGTTATGTAAGCAGTTAGGATCTTTGAATTATGTTCTTAAGATATTATAGTTATGAAATGAGTTGAAGACATGTTAGAAGCAGTTGTTTATACAGGGTGTGTGAAATGTAAGATGGAGTGAAATTTTAGTTTATGTTGTGGCTAAAAACTTGTTTTATATCCACAAGCAATTGCATATAAAGGATGGGTGGAATATGTCGCGGAGTATAATTACTGCGATATAGGTGGGTTTAAAAAATAAGTAATGTAATGAACTACAAGCTGTTCCAATTAACGGATGGTTGAAATATATGGTGGGGTGGAGGATTCTAAGGATACAGGGTGGCAAATAAGTAGTTGCATATAAAATGTTGTTGAAATATAGGGTAGTGTGGAATTATAGTTATACAGGGTGGGTAAAAAATGCTAGAAAAATTTTGTTATATAGCAGTTGCATATATGGAGTACCTGAAACATGGGGCGCAGTAAAGTTATACAGAGTGATTCAAACAAGGTTAGAAAAACTTGTAAATGAAGGGTGGTTTAAATGAAGTGTGGAGAGAAATTATACTTTATAATGTCGTAGAACAAAATATAAGAAAAAATTGTGAAATAGCGTAGTTCATAATAAGTTGCAAAGATAGTTGAAATATAGAGTGGAGAAGTGTTATGGTTAATTCTTTAAAAAATGTTATATTGGTTAACCAATAAGCAGTAGCGTATACAGGGTAGTGGTAATACATACAAGGTGATTCAAAAACATGCTGAAAAAAATTGTTATATACGGTGCCCAATAAGCAGTTGCGGTTTTGGTGAAATATATTGGACATTGATGGATTTATAGTTATACAAGGTGGTACAAAAATGTTATATTAGGTGGCCGATAAGTAGTTGTATATACAAGGTGGTTGAAACAGCGGGTAGAGTAGAAGTATAGTTAAACAGGTTGGATAATTTTTTTTGTAGGATAGAACATAAGATGTTGCATATATGTAATATCTGAAACATGGATCGAAGTAAAATATATAATGTGATTAAAACAATGTTATAAAAAGTTGCATATAAGAGGTGGTTGAAATACAGGGTGGAGACAAATTATACTTTCATGGGTGGTTCAAAAATAGTTATATAGCACAGTCCATACGCAGTTGCATATTTAAGATAGTGAGTAGTGCAGAGTTATAGTTGAGTGTTTAAAAATATTATATTATGTGGCCCTTAAGCAGATGCACAACAGGGTTGTTGAAATATTTTGTAGGGTAACATTATGGCTATACAGGGTGGTTCAAAAATAAGTTGTAATGTATGACAAATTGGCAGCAGTGTATACAGGATGGTTTTAATGTAGATGGAAGTAGACTTCGTTATACAAAGGAGTTTAAAAAAACGGTATTTCCATCAGGGTGGATGTAACAAAATTAAAAAATACTTCTTATATATGGTAGACCATGAACAGTTGGATTCTACTATATGGGGAGAAGCAAGATTATAGTATTAAAGTGTGTTTAACATAATGTTAGAAAAAGCTGCATATAAAGTGTGATTAAAACATAGGGTAAAGAGAAAGTGTACTTTGAAAGTTGGTTCGAAAAATATCAGAAATAATTGTTATATAGCGTAGGCCATAACAAGTTGCATAGCTGAAATATAGGGTAGAGAAGAGTTATAGTCAGGTGTTCAAAAAGTTATATTGGATGACAAATAACATCAGCATATACAAGATGGTTTTAATATAGGTTGATGTAGGGTTACAGTTACTAAAGGTGATTAATAAAAATGTCGAATAAAATTGTTATATAGGGTCGCCCACGTACTTGCAGTTTGGAGGTTTCGGTGGGATTGGTAAACAAGTTAGAAACATTTATATTTGGGATAATTCATATGTTTCACAAGTTATGTCTTTTTGCGAAAGCTTAAACATTCCGTACGCGGGTGAAACCGCGGTTAACGGCTAGTATTTAATAAAATCTTTTATAAACGATTTTTTCAAAGATCTTTAACAAAGTAATACCTGCCTTAACTCCTTTCTAATTATTATACAATTGTCAATTTAGTTGCAAAATAATTATTATTGAATTAAAATTTCGATTGCAAAATTGTAGATAGCTATTGTTATGATAGGCCAGCTTTATTTTTTTGTCTAACATTCACTACAGAATGCATATATTCAAAAGAAAATGTTGCATTAAACGCCGGTAATTTTGAAATTTGCTTATAATACTTGAATTTTAGAATTTGTGGGTGCTATATTATAAAATGATTAATTTAATAAATACAGTATTACCGGTAGTTCATGCATACAATTCATACTCACCTTCAAATTCTATAGTTAATAAGACTCTTTTTTTAGTGAGATACGGTCATGTCTTCGACATTTTTTTATATGACGAGACAGATAAAAGCTTTCGGCTGAATAATGCTGTTTGATGATGGTCTTATTTACGTGTTAGCGCTTTTGTATTCATGTATGTAGCAATATCATCCAAACGACACATGATTAGGGATGTCTGTCTGTCTACCCTACGGAATGCCAGATGTAAGTTGTGATCTCAGTTATTTAATATCACAAAGAAATCAAGAATGTAGCAAGGGCAACACGTTAGATTTATTCTATTGTTGATAGTATATCAACATTTTTTAATGATTTGGTTGATGACAATGTGACTTTCAATTATGGATAATTTATAATGTCACATAAAATATTTTGTCGAAGATCGTTTATAAAAGATTTTATCAAATTTCTGATATAAATCTCAAAATGAACTTCATTTATTGTTGTAGTGATCAAATACATATTTTCTATCAGTAAGATAAACAATTTAATGCTTGTGCTACCGTGTTGTTTTATATGGTTGCAGTTTTTTTAAAAATCAAAAATGAAAACATGTAGAAAATAACAACCAAAAAAGGAAATTGTTAAAAGAGCTGAGAAAAGCTGAGAAAAAAATATTTGAAGAAATATTTAAGATTGGATTACTGTAGAGGATCCACTTACAGTATTGTAGTCAAATTCTACAATATGCTTTATTTTCTAGATTAACACATGTATGGGATGCTATTTATAGCTTACTATTTAACTGCAAAAATATAGAACATTTTTTTCTGACCAGCTTTTGCACAACGATAACAGAACTAATAATTTTTATTATTCTTAAGGAATAATACATTCATTAACTTTCGAATAAGGTAGGAATAAACAGTGTTATATCAAGTTTTTTTATTCTCAGAAACCTACATAACAACTTACAAGCAGAAAACAATTATATGTAAAATTATCAATTTCCGGACACAACGTAACACAAGTAATTCTGAAATTCATGGATATTAATTTTTTTTCGCATACAAAATATTGATTTATTTCTTTATCTTATGTCTTAGAGTATCCACACATCCTATTGAAGAGCATAGTGTAGGTGCAATATCGACAGTATTAAGAGGATTAGTAGCAGATCTCATTAGAGGTGTCACTAGTATCGAAATAATATGTAAAAACTAAAAATATTGCAGAAAAGAGTTATTAGTGAACATCTAAATAACCGTTGCAGGTGTCGCAAAATTTAAAAGCATATGTGAGCATATTAGCGATAAGAATTTTGAACTCTTAGAATTCTAGCACTAATACGTAATCTTGGGATTTCTAAATTGGACTAAAGTGTACCACATACGTAATATCTACTAGCCCCATACAGATTTAAAATCCCATACCGATTCCACACCCCATAAAATTGTTTTAATTGCAAAGTGAGGTTGTAATAAATTTGGAAATATGTGCAAAATTTAAGAAGGAAAATGTGAAAGTACATGCAATTGTAAGAGAATTAACTCTTGCTGCGAAAATACACGAAAATTAATAGGATATAATTAAGAAAAAAATAGAAGTATGTACTATAATTTAAAATTAATAATCAATAAGCTAGCGTCTTTTATTTTATGTTAATTGCAAATATTATGTCCTTTCTAATTTGAGATATATTCTTAAAATTACTAATATTGCACAGAAGACAGTTGCATTATTAATTTTTTTGTCGTTTGAATATCCACGAACTTAATATGTACAGAATTTTTGCTTTCATACTAAACCTATAGTGGAATTAAGTATCAACACTATTAGAGAGACTATACACTACTTATTTAATATTTTAAATTACAAATATAGTTTTAACATTAAATTATACACCACGAATTAGTTGTACATTTAATCTTTAAAACTATAAAACTACTGACCTAATTATAGTAAAAAACCGACATTGCCTATTCAGGTTTTTGTCACAGTTCAAAAAGCAACAAATAATTAATTTATTATTTATGTCAGCTAAAAAATCATTTTGATATTGTGGGAACTCGGTTTTGACGGTCATTTTTTTCAACAAATTTAATACTCCTCAAACCGCGGCAGTCACGTCGGAATCGAATTACATTTTTTATGTAGTGAAATTATAAATAGAACGGATTTACTGTCCTAGTTCTTATAAGATCAGTAAATTTATAATCGAAGAAAACATGTGCGCAAGAAAAAACACTTCACTTTGTTGACGATAGATTTCATGGACCTTTGTGCTGGCAGATTATGACATACCATCATTTATGAAATTTATAAACATGATTCATTCTCGTGTCATTACAAGAAAAGAAGTTTATGTAACTCAGATCGAAATTGGCATGGCGAAGTGATTCTGTTTTTATTAAGTACAAATTTTCTGACTCACCACATATAAACGTATAGCACAGTTGATATACGAAAATACATGAATACAATTTATTGCTCCAACCAATTCGGAGAAAGAGTGGTTATACTATATTTAGTGTTAAGTTAATATCTATATCTCTGGAACGAATAGGGCTATAATAACAATAGTTTTTTTTTCAAATATTTGAAGTTACAATTACAAGATACAATTACAATTTACAACTTAATTAACAATTTTCCGGGATGCAACTCCACATAAAAAGAAGCCCAAAAAGTTTATTAAAGAATTTGTCTATTAGCTTAAAAATATATAGGCATACAAAGCCATACATTAAATAAATGATTAACTAATACATTGATGCAAAAGTTGATGTGTGATTTTCAATTTTACTAAGGAACTCATATCTGTCCCTTGCCAATATCCATTTATTAAGTTTCCATGAGTACTTCATATTTGAGTTAATAGCTTTTGGTTCCTGAGGCAAGATATTCCAATAATTTGGACCCAAATGGATAAGGCTGCGCAGACCTGATTTTAAAGCTCTGGGGTCAGTCACAACTAATACAGATTTTCATTTTCATGATGATTTATTTTATCAAGATATTTTCGGTTGTTATTGAAAAAGTTCAGTGTAGACTTGCAGTATAGTTGTCGAAAAGCCCATCACATTGGATTCCTTGAAAATATGGTTAGTCGAGTTGCTTCTTATTTACTACTTTTTGGTGAAAATTTGGGTAAAGATATGAAATTTGTGAATGAACACATGCGAGCATGGAAATCAACCAATATCCCTAACATATTGGTCGATTTTTCGAGAACTCATAATGAATCTGTATTGTTTTTGAACGTTTAGTCTACTAGGGAAGATCCCTAGGTGATCTCATAAACTTTTCTGCGACGTGCAACTTTCAGTTTTGCAGAAAATCGCCGAAAATTCCAATATTATTATCAAAAATTTCATCGAAGTAACGTAACGGACATTTCCTCATAAATATTTACGTAATAGTGCGGGAATTGTAGACACTGTTTTTGGTGTCACATAGAAAATTCAGGGACAACACCTGTCAAACTCTAAACTGCTATTTGGTGCGTTTTTGCACAGGGTGTTTAGTTACAGCAACAATCAAGTTTGATGAAGTAGTAGATAAGTACGGAGTGCAGGATTTTAGATTTGCTTGGTACCGACTTCAAAAATATACTAGATTGGTAGGTAATTAAATTTGTAGAGAATGAGGACCTTTTAATGTATATATTATTTACTTTCTGGGTAGGTACCTAACAACATTGAATGTGTTATTTATTTACTAGAGTTGTATTTTGTTATAATTATTTTTAGCTTTTTAGTTATAGGTGGAATTGGGTTATATATTTTTTAAAAATGTTTTACTATTATCCCTAACTACACCCCGGTGACAGGTGGCAGGAGACCGAGTTCACCAAGCTGCAGCATACATTAAAGATGCCCCTTTTTTCCAGTGGACTTCAAAATTTTCCCATGCCCAAAGGTCCTAACCCCATGTTTATATATTTGCAAGGATGAAATGAATGACGTAAACCTATCAGAAAAACAAAATAAAAAATGAAGAGAAAAATTAAAGAAGAAATGTTTGATGAACTGCAAACGTCACATTTCCTTAGATCCCCCATCCCCCTTGTGACATCTTTACAGACTAACTGATATTTGCAGTGCCCTCCACAATTATGCGAACGTATGAAAACCAAAAATCTCAAAATATCGCCTTTGAACATAATCAAAAAATCCATCTAATAGAACATTATTCCGAGCTTATTTTTGCATTATTTGTTTTTAGAAAAGTGCCACTATATTTAGACTTGAATTTTCACATTTGTTAATTAAGAATACGCATGTATTTACTGTAATTATACGAAACTAATCACTATTGTGCGTTTAAAGAAAATGGACAGGAAAATATGTTTGAGGAGTTTTGATCTAATATATTTACACGGTAATAAAATAACACATTATTAATAAATAATAGCAAACAACGATATAGGAAAATGTTAATTTTACACTTCTAACAAATTATTACGGAAAGTTCCACCCTGTTCGAGAAAAGAAATTATATATGTTAGAAAGATATGAATCACTAAGGAAACTTCCGACATTGGCTACAATAGTATTTATAGGCTGATGCATAGCAAGAGTGAAGTACGTAGTTAGTGAAATTTAAATATTAATTTTTGGGTAAATACACACGATTTATTTTTTTAATCAATAGTTGTTTCTCATTCGCGAAGTTCTAGCTATAAAAAATAACACACGAAAAGCTACAGGTATTCTGAAGAATCAATTTGCAAGATAATACTGTAGCTTTCCGACATTATATATTAGCGAATCATATTACAATGTTATTTGAAGAGATTTTTAACTGAGTTATACTCACTGACAAAGAAATCGCAACACCCAGAAGGGGGTGTTTAAATTTAGTATAGTTTTGGTATAACATAGATGCTATAGTAAATAGTGAATGATTAAGACTTGAATAAAAAATACCAAGGAGTTTTTTTTTGTTAATAATGTGTTTGTCCACCGCGGTTATCTATCTATATGCTCCCCAACACGTCTTGGGCATTGATTCAATAAGGTGGTCTTTTTCTTCTTGAGGAATACTATCCCAAGCTACCTGTATTTGATGTCTTAGAACCTCCAACGTCCGTGAGGGCTGGTGTAAGTTTTAGACCGTCTATCCATCACATCCCAAACATGTTCCATGGGCGGAAGATCAGGGGATCTGGTCGGCTACGGCAACAGATTCACATAGGTCTCTTCAAACAAATTTAAACTAACGCGAGCAACATGAGGCCGAGCATTATCTTATTGAAAAATGGGATACATAAGTCGATTAATGTAATGGAATAAATATGGTGCTACTTCTTCCTAAATATAATGTTTTGCTGTCATGTTGCCTCGAACAAGGACTAAAGGTGACCTACATCCATGTACAATAGTACCCCATACCATAACGCCTTCTGTTCGGTGTACATGTCGCTCAACCTTAAATTGAAGTTGACTTCTTTCTCCTCGATGTCGTCTAACCCTTCTTCGGCCATTGTCCACCCAAGCAGAATCGAGATTCATCAGAGAAGACGAGCTGATGTCATTCCGCATCCAATGTTGTCGTTCACTGCACCACTGCAGTCGTTACCGTCTATGCTCAGCAGTGGCAGGTGACACAAGATGCTGCAGTCTAAAAGACTTTATACGTCGGGAAACCCTACAGACACTTAAAAAATGGCTTTGTTCTCCTAACCACTCATCAGCCAAATTTCGAGTTGTAGAAAATCGATATCTAGAGCCCATAAGTCTTAGACGTCGATCTTGAACTTCATTTATACCCCTTCGACATCCGGTGCCTACTCTTCTCTGATTTTGAATGTTATCAAACCACGGTTGACACATCTCATAATAGTGGTTGGATTTCTGTTCTTGCCGTTAGCAATTCCTCGAAATGAAAAACTCGCCTCCCGTAAACCAATAATTCGACCTCCTTCAAATTCATTTAGCTGGCGATACATGCGGCCTACACGTACTTTAGGCATTTTAAGATTACTAAACATCGAATTGCCTTCTAAATGTTATTTCTGGCATATTCTTGATTATTTTTATGTGTTCTTTGGAAATAATACCACAATCGAAACAAAAATTTTTATATTCAAGGAACCAAACGTTTTCAGGTCTATTCTGACCTTGTTTTCAATGGCTTTACATGTATTAAAAATATATATGAAAAAAAAATTGTGGTGTTATTTCCAAAGAACACATAAAAATTTCTACACATCGATTTAGGATTCCATCAAACAGTTTGTTTTTTGGTAAATTTTAGAAAATGCAAAAACGACTACATTATTAATGGATAAAAAAATTACATGAAAAAAAAATCACCAAACTTTATCAAATTTAAATCATTTACTCCTTACTATAACATTTATGTTGTACCGAAACAATATTAAATTTAAAAATCTCATTCTGCGATTTCTTTGTTAGTGAGTTTACTAATAATTTAACAAAAAATATGTTATATTCTTCTCCTGCTTGTCATATACGGTGACTAAGGGTTGCAGCTGTCCACAAGATGGCATCTCTTTGATTGGTTCAGTGAGGTGATGCTTTTGTGAGTCCGGGATACCTATCGTTCGCTAGGGCATGTTTCAAACTAGTAGGATGCTCAGTGGTCAAAACAGGTATACCTCCAGGAACCAGAAATTCCATCACAAAATACAAATACATTTACAACATAACCGTCCGGAACGGAGTCGTATGTTTCACCTCTCCATCTTGTCACCAAGAATTTTTGAGTATCACTAATGCAGATTAATAGTTCCAAATAAATTTAGTGAAAACGTTCTGTCATAAAAAGTTACAAAAACAATGATCAGGAAAAAAATGGTTGGAATATTTCTAAAAATGGAGCTAACGCTAAATAAAATATTTTGATTAGGCCGAATGGTGTCAATAAGACATTCTGATTGAAATTTTATTTCGATGAATTTCACATTATTATTCCTTCCAGTTTTACCTTTGCATTGCATTCCATAGTATTGTCTATTCAAAACGCCATAGTGACACCTCTGTTAATATTGCAACATGTTATTTGATATTCTAGTCTGTTAATAAAATAAAATGCAAGTTTAATGGGTAACTAAAAATAGGGGAATACGTTTCTGATGGTTTGCCTACATTGTGCCGGTCAACCCATCAGAAACATACTCCCTTGTTAGTAGCCATTTATTAAAAATGCATTTCAATTAATTATTAGATGAACGTAGAAAACTCTTCTACTATCAGTGTCCAGAATAAAGTATGTGTATCAGTGTTCATAGTGATTGTTGTTGATAAAGGTTCATTACAAAATGTTATGCATCTCAGAAAGTATTTTTACAGCATTATCTACATTGAAAACTATACTACAAATTAAAAATATTCCTGTAAAGCTATTCTATACAATTTGGAAATATAGGCAAAATTAGGGTTGCTAAGGGGCAACTGTCGATTTCCCAGATTTTTACCATTTATGCCAGAGACGACTGTACCCCCGGAAATGTGTGCTTGCCCATTTTCATGGCACAAATCGAAACCCAGGCCCTCAACTCGTCCAATTTAAAACCTTCCTGTTGGCTTAGATATGTTGATGATACTTATGTCATTTGGCCTCATCGCAGAGGTTCGAGGTTCATTAGACTTCTTTCTACAACACCTCAATGGTATACATTCTAACTTTCAATTTACAATGACAATCGAATCCGATTCTTCTCTCACGTTTCTTGATGTCCTCTTATAAAAAAACAGCAAATGCAGATTCTCACATACCGTCTATAGGAAACCAACCCATACTAATCGATACTTAAATGCCCAAACATACCATCACCCTGAGTTCTGTAATCAAAGCTTTGGCTCTTAGATCTATTCGCTTAACAGATATTGACAATAGACAAAACGAACTTAACAATCTTCAACAAATCCTTCGACAAAACGGTTATCATCTGGACCACATTGCACGCATAGTTCGTCAGTTGCAACAACCCCCGAATACACCACAACCCCATCAGAAACAGACCAACAACATCGGAAAACCTTCCTTCCGTACATTCGAAGAGTCACTGATATAATAGCACGGATTTTACACCGACATGAAATAAAAACACTCTTCAACACTAATCAAATTATAGCGAACTTAACCAGGAACTCTAAAGCTAAAGTACCTAACAAGGATCTAGGAGTTTAGGAAATTCCATGTCGTGCCCACAAAGCTACATCGGTCGTACCAACAGGCGCGTCAACCCTCGAGTATATGAACATTCTTTGTCAGTTTGCAAAAAAGATCCGACTTCAGCTCTCGCGCATCATCATATCCAAACAGCACACTCTATCAACTTCGAGGACAGTAGGATTATCATATCTCTCAATTCCCTTAGGGCATCCACTATTCGCGATAAGAGTTCCTGTCGTCCTACAGCATGGACCTCCGTAAACAAACCAGACACGCTCACCAACACCCTAGCAATCATAATACAGCACCTTCATCACATGACATCCCCTTCTAACCGACCCATAACAATAAATAAAAGAGGCAGAGCAGATTCACATTCAGTTCAGTGACCTAATGACTCTTGGGGAGTAGGCAGATTGAGGCTCCAAATACGATCTAGACTCTGAAACTGTTTTCACTTTTGTCTCTTGATAATGGCTGCAAAGCAGGAGTCGAAACGTCGAGTATTTAATACATTCAGACGCAGTTCTGGTGCTCCCCCGAAATCTAGCCTAGATCATAATGAGCGCGGTAGCCTCTCAGAACATAACTTTTACGAAACTGGCTTTGAAACTTTTTTTTTAATATTCAAATATTCAGTTTTCATCGGGTGTAATTACTGTCAACAGACTTTGAGAATAAAGTACAACTTCATTTTCTCACATTTGGTACGTTAATGCATTCGGTTAATACGTGTGGCGTGGTTTTAAAATAATTCAGTACCCGGCAGAAGTTTTTCCTTCAGTTCCGGTAAATGGCCCGACTTTTAATTTAGTCCCTTCGGGTCTTCACACAGGTAGTACCAAGTATCTACGGGTTCCCAACTTTTCTAGTTTTTCTAATTGTTCACGATCGGTTTGAAATATTTGTACTCTTTTCAGTTGCTATTTTGGTGAACGCAACAGGAAATATATGTGTTTGTTAATCAAAGTTCCATCACAATCTAATTCTTGGTATAAGAATGCATAGAAAACAAACATAAAAACATTTATTTTTATACAGAAAGATGATGATTCTTTTTTCGATTTTTTCCACTCCATAACGAAGAAAACGAAATAAGATATATATGTTACGATTCATTAGAATAGAGGCTTCATTGTTTTGTATTCAAAGTCAAGTTCGTAGTAAACAATGTCAAAGCTTACATGAAAATTGATATGATTTCCAAGGTAACCTCGTGAGCAACAGGAAATAGAAAACAAAGACTTGTTCATTAAAATGACTTTTCAGCAGCCACCTGCATGAGCTTATCTTTCTGCTAAATTGTAATTTTTTTTCAGATGTTATAAATACTTCCAAACATGTAAGCTTGGTCACTTCTCGTTCCACTTCTCGTTCTAGAACAGTAGTCACCAAGTATATTTTAATCTTCAATTTATTTCAATGTTTAAACTTTCAGTTAAATAAAATAAATATTTTTTAAAAACTTTTAATGTTCGGCTATGACCTAACATATACATATCGTTCGCTCAAATCGTGTTTCATACACAGAAAAACCGAATGTTGCAATTTTCCGGTAGTTTTGTTAATTTTGTTTCCCTGAAAACCTTACTTGATTGTTTTAAAAACGAAATTAGTCAATCCGTTCTTGCTTTTCTCCAATAAGGCTGTTACCATCAAAATAAAATATCAACTCATTTTTAGGGTTCCGTACATACATACAATATACGGATACCCTTATAATATCAATCTGTATTTCTGCCTCTGTCACGTCACAGCAATTTTCTCCTAAACTACTGGACGGAGGAGGTTGGAATTTGGTATCAATATATAGTTTGGTGACCCGATCAGGAGTACATAAACGTAAAAGAAGAAATTTTGATTTTGGGGGTACTTCTGGGGGGAATAACTAAAAAAATCGACCGTTCCCCCCCTGATCTCCGAAACTACTGAGCCTAAAATTTTGAAAAAAATAGGAAATATAGAACGTTGTCCGAACTTTACAGGAAAAATAAGGAGACCCCATTAATATTAATTTTGGGGGGCAAATTATAGAATTAAATGAAAATTTAAAAATAAAAATGTTTCCAAACGCATCATGTAATACATCAAATGAAAGGTCCCATTCTGAGGAACACAAATATATTTTTTTCATATTTAAAAAAAATAGTTAAATAGAAATTAAGGAAAATATTCCAAAATTTACCTATTCCCCCCCCCCCAAACCTTATCTCCGAAACTATAAAACGTAAGGTTTTGAAAAAATTAGAGGTATAAAGACTGACATGAAGTTTATTGGAAAAATAAGGAGAAACCTCTACTTTTAATTTTGGGGGCAAATTACAGAATTAAATGGAAAATATAAAATTAAAATTGTTTCTAACGCATCATGTTAAATATCATATGAAAGGGTTCACTATGACGAAAACAAATATATTTTTTTCATATTTTAAAAATAAATTCATTAAAAGGTATTAACAAAAATTTTGCCCATTCCCCCCCCTTTATCCCCGAAACCATAAGCTGTAAAATTTTGAAAAAAAAATAGAAGAATAGCGCCTCACCAGAATTTTACTGGTAAAATAAGGAGATTATAGAATTAAATGGAAAATAAAAAATATAATTATTTCTAACGGATCAAGTAATATATCAAATTAAATCATTATGGCGAATACAAATGTATTTATTTAATATTTTTTAAATGAATATTTTAAAATATATTAAAAAAATATTTAAAAAAAACCTATTTCCACCTTTATTCTCCAAACTATAACATCTAATTTTTTTGTTTACAGACAAAATACCAAGAAATCCATAATATTAATATTTGGGGCCAAAATATAGAATTAAAAGGAAAATAAAAAAATATTTTTTTAACACATCATGCAATACATCAAATGAAAAGGCTCATTATGAGGAATACAAATATGAATTTTTCATATTTGAAAAAATACCCATTCCCCCCTTTATTCCCTAAACCATAAGACCTAAATTTTTTTGTTTGCAGGAAAAATAGGAAGATACCCCTAATATTAATATTGGGGGCCAAATTATAGAATTAAACGGAAAATAAAAAAATATTTTTTTAACGCATTAAGCAATACATCAAATGTAATGGCTCATTATGAGGAATACAAATAAATACTTTTCATAATTTTAAAATGAATTGTTTACAAGTTATTAACATAAACATATAAAAAAATCCCATTTCTTGCTTTATTTCCGAAACACTACCTAAAATTTTGAAAATAATTAGGGGTACTAGGCTCACTTGAAAGTTATAAGAAAAGCTTTTACAAAACCCCCATAGTAATTTTAGGGACAAATTATACAATTAAATGGAAAATAAAAATTCAATTTTCAAACGCATCATGTAATATATCATATAAAAGGCTCATTATGTGAATTACAAATATATCATATTTTTAAATAATTTTTTTTAAAGATATTAACAAAAATATTGAACTTCGACTTTATTCCCACTTTAGAAACTAACCTATTTAAATTTTGAAAAATATATTTTATTTGTATTTTTAAATAATTTGAATAACCGATTTAAAAAATTTAAACTTGACCTATTTTGCCCTTTATCTTCCATTCTATAGAGCCTCAAAATTCAAACAGTAGATTATAAAAGGCTTCCTTGAAAGTTTATTAGTAAAATAAAACTCCTAATGTTAATTTTTGGGGGCCAAATTAGAAAATTAAATACATATGTATTCTTATAAAAATCAAGCCAATTCTGAAGCAGATAAATTAAAAAGTCAATGTGGGAAAAATGAAAGTGTATATTTTTTATAAATTTAAAACGCTTTTTTTAAAGATATTAGGGTAAATATAAGAAAATGCACTCATTCCCTGCTTGTCTGAATCTGGAATATTAGAATCTTGAAGGTGGTACGGAATCCTTAGTATGCGAGTCCAACTCGCACTTGACCAAATTATTATGATATAGACTAATAAATATTTATTTTGTCAAACTTCGCTTTAGGTCAAATTAAATCAAAATTACACAGTTTGTTATAGATTGATGTGTATGATTGAAATGTTAGAATTAACAGCTAGGCATAGTTTGAATGGAACAAATAAAAATGGGATTTTTCCAATTTTTCAACCTAACGTAACCAACTTTCCCCAATCGTCAACGAACATTTAAACAATAAAGTTAGCCAGATCTATCCAGCTGTTCTCGAATTTTTGATTTAGCAACAAATTTAGTGATTGATTTCTATTTTTGTGTTTACATGCAATTTGATTTCAATAAACACGTTAGGGGTTCGCTAAGTGTGCGTCGTGGCTCCCTCGAGAGCAGTGAAGAGCAAACAGGGGAGCTGCGTGGTACATCAGGGGGCGAAATTTACCTAAGTAGGTATGTAGTGTTGGATACATTTTATTAACTCAGCTATTGCATTAAAAACAGTTGATCAATGTTTACACTCACACAAATTATATTCCTTTATGCTCTTGGATGTATGACTTCTTCGTTTTTCTAAGAACATAACATAAATTACTACTAGGTGTATATAATAAGTAATCTGATTATTCTTTAAGGATTCTTGGAACTACTCTAAAGTCGCAAAATGCATCTCCACTAGTTTCTAACCCCTTTTTGAAACATATAAAATTCATATTTTTTAAGAAATTCTGCCCATGATGGTGGAAAGTCATTGTGATATTTCGATAAATTCTTTATGGAATTTAGTAATTAAATTCTCTTTTCGTTTATTTCTAATAACTAAGGCTGATCTTCAATTAATTTTCAAAGATTTTGTATAGTTATTTAGATACAGTCCAATGATATACAGATCATCCTAATTTTTAGAAACGAGGACTCTGAAAGAAACTTCAGTATTGATATACAATGAAAAAGATTAATGTACAAATGTCTAGAAAATCATATGTTTTTTATTAATTTGTGAATTCTGTATAAAACTTTATAAATGTTGTTCCAAGTTACGACTACTCTTTTCGACAAACATATTGTAAGGATGTGCAATTGACTTCAGATTAGTTGCCAACATTTATTAATATCATCAAACGGTAGAATAATTGGATCTTCTGCTCCAACAGTTGTCTGATAAACTAGGGATTTAATATCCTAAATAAATAGATCCACCGGCGGACTTGCGGGTCAAGAAATCTGCCTCCACGAATCCATTCATTTTTTGTTTATCAGACATCTTTATGGGGAGAGAAAACATACTAAAATCAATCTAGATCTTTAGCTTCTAAATTATTTAACAATGACTTGTTATCTGAAATACTGTACTATGCATTCCCTTTGGCAGTTCCGCACGGTGTATAATGTATTAAATTTAGTGAAACTATTTAGTTATTTTATTGAAATTAATTCAAAATCTATATCTATTGCCTAAATGCAAAAGTAGATAAAAAAGTTATGTCGTTATCAGTTAAAACAAAATTTTTACTAGGAAAGAGAAGGTCAAATTGTATGTATTTTATGTATATTTATTAGTTCATTATTTTATTATATTCCATATTCAAGTGTATGAAAGTGCCATGGAAATACTGGACACAGATTTCTGGAGGATGCTTGAAGTATTTATAACCCCAAGATATCTTCCTATTAATTATTTTTGAAAACATTAAGCTGCAATTTATCATAACAGAAATACAAATGTTTTTTTATAAAACCTTCATAAAGTTCGTCAATATTTTTGTGAGATAAAGTGTGTTCAGTAGAATATTATTTAACATTTTTAAGTGTAAATATTATACTAAATAATGTTAAAACAAAGACAAAGGGAATTTCAATGAACGTTAAGCAAGAGCAAAATTACAAGATGAAGTCTTCTAACAATTATAATGTTACAACTCGGGTAATAAATTTACGATAAAATTATTCCTTAATGTTTAGTGTTTGTTCTATAACCATTAGGAGTAAAATTCTTTATTGGGGTCTTTT
The DNA here is from genome assembly GCA_034190945.1 of Octodonta nipae. Lineage (NCBI taxonomy): Eukaryota > Metazoa > Arthropoda > Insecta > Coleoptera > Chrysomelidae > Octodonta > Octodonta nipae. Next base: position 43,470,252 of record CM067221.1, on the reverse strand, counting down.
CCATTGAACAAATAATTAAATTTAACATTCAATTACAGTGATAAAAACCACTTTGTTAGTCAAATCGTTAAAGTCAGGTATGCAACGTTTGTTTGTTTACGAACTAACCAGACATTAAAATAAAAATAAAAAACTGGAGGAATGTTAAAGCTGCGATCAATTTTAACTCAAGATATGATTGTCGAGACAAAAATAAACAGTCTGAGCTATACATTTAAGAATCCCGACATTTACCACTATAGTGGATCAGTTTAAGGCTACTAATAAAAGCTTTTAAATTTTTTTCTGGTGTCTTCTGATTTTAGACGTTTGTATATGAGTATAAAGAACTGTTAATTTAATGAATAAACACCTCTGTGTGTTTCATCATGACATTACTAAGTGTTAATGATAATTATATTCGAAGATAAAGAATGTAAGTGTGTTCTAATATTATTAAGTATTGTTACTCTTCATTGTAAATCTGTATTTATTCCAATTGTATTTTTTTTTTTTTGGATAGCTGGTTATACTACAAAGGTAGCTTCAGTAAATACTACAAACAAATATCGATCGGTAACAAAAAAGTTAATTTGACTAATTAACCTAAAAGCTTGCAATGGTTACTTACCTACTACTTCATCAAACTTGATTAGTACGGACTTCAAAAATATATAAGATAGGTAGGTAATTAATTTGTACTGAATTGCCTTTGTGTGTAGGTACCAAACAACAGGGAATATGCTATTTCTTGTCTAGTGTTATGTTTTATTAATTGTTTTCAACTTTTTAGTTCTACTTGGAAGTCGGTTATAATTCTTTAAAAATGTGTTGTTTCCAACTTTTTAGTTTTTTGAAATCCCTTAATTTTTTTAAATATTTTCTTTGAGCTTGTTATTGCATTTTGCACTCGGGTAGTTTTATTCTCCTTTTTAGGGTTCCCTATATATACACAATATACGGATACCGTTATAATATCACTCCGGATTTCTGCCTCTGTCACATCACAGCAATTTTCTCCTAAACTACTGGACGGAACAGGTTGAAATTTGGCATTAATGTATAGTTTGGTGACCCGAACAGGATCATAGGAAATTATAGAATTAAATGAAAATTTAAAAATATTTTTTTATCATGTAATACATCAAATGAAAGGTCCCATTCTGAGGAACACAAATATACTTCAAAAAGTTAAAAAGATATAAACGAAAATATACCAAAATTTACCCATACCCCCCCCCCTATCTCCGAAACTATAACACGTAAAGTATTGAAAAAACATTAGAGGTATAGGGTCTGACCTGAAATTTACTGGAGAAATAAGGAGAAACCTCTACTTTTAATTTTGGGGGGGCAAATTACAGCATTAAATGGAAAATATAAATCTAAAATTGTTTCTAACACATCATGTTACATATCAAATGAAAGGGCTCATTATGGCGAAAACAAATATATTTTTGTCATATTTTTTAAATAAATTAATTAAAAGATATTAACAAAAATATAAAAAATACCCATTCCCCCTTATCTCCGAAACCATAAGCTATAAAATTTTGACAAAAAATAGAGATATAGCGCCTTACCTGAACTTTACTAGAAAAATAAGGAGAAACCCCTATTATTCATTTTGGGGGGCAAATTATAGAATAAAATGGAAAATAATTATAATTGTTTCTAACATATTTAGTAATATATCAGATCAAAGGGCTCATTATGACGAATACAAATATATTTTTTAAATTTTTTTTAAATGAATATTTTTAAATATATTAAAAAAATATTTAAAAAATTGCCCATTCCCCCTTTGTTGCCGAAATTATAAGACCTAAATTTTTTTTGTTTACAGGAAAAATACGAAAAAATCACTAATATTAATATTGGGGGCTAAATTATAGAGTTAAACAGAAAATAAAAAAATATTTTTAACGCATCATGTAATTCATCAAATTCATCAAATGAAAGGGCTCATTATGAGGAATACATACATATTTTTCATATTTTTAAAATTAATTGTTTACAAGATATTATTAACATAAAGATATAAAAAATTCTCATTTTTCCCTTTATTTCCGAAACCTACCTAAAATTTTGAAAATTATTAGGGGTACTGGGGCTCACTTGAAATTTATAAAAAAAATTATTAGAAAACCCCATAGTAATTTTAGTGACAATTTATACAATTAAATGGAAAATAAAAATTCAATTTTCAAACGCATCATATATCAGATAAAAGGCTCATTATGTGAATTACAAATACACCATATTTTTAAATCATTTGTTCAAAGGATATTAACAAAAATATTAAACATCGACTTAATTCCCACTTTAGAAACTACACTATTTAATTTTTGTAAAATATATTTTATTTATAATATAAAACTTGACTTATTTTTGCCCTTTATCTACCAATCCACAGAGCGTCAAAATTCAGACAGTAGATTATAAAAGGCTTCCCTGGAAATTTATTAGTAAAATAAAACTCTAATCTTAATTTTTGGGGGCCAAATTAGAAAATTAAATACGTATGTATTCTTATAAAAATCAAGCGAATCCTGAAGCAGATAAAATAAAAAGTTTATGTGTGGAAAATGAAAGTGTATATTTTTTATAAACTTAAAACGCTTCTTTTAAAAGATATTAGGGTAAATATAAGAAAATGCACTTATTTTCTGCTTGTCTGAAACTCGAATATTAGAATCTTGGAGGTGGTACGGAACCCTTAGTATGCGAGTCCAACTCGCACTTGACCAAATTATTTATTTTGTATGTATACTATTAATAGACCAGAACCAGATAACATCGAAAGTCCCAACATTACAAAATGATACATTTTGTTTAAATTGACAGTTATTTGAACAAAATGAACTTAGAACGTGTTGATTTAATAAGCCAAAAATATGTTAAATAAATTAATTCTGAATAATTTAAATCATAGAATTTATATCACATAAAAGTAATTGCAGTTAATTAAAAAAAAAGGAGAAAATTATTTGATCGACCTTACTAGCTGAAAGTCTAGCACTTGTAATTAATCCACCTTTGATAATATTCTGTCTGATGCTACCTGTAGATATTAGTATATAATGACAATTTCAAGCATTATATTTTTACCGTTAGTCCATTCCAATTGATTTTTAGGCATTTCAAGCATATGCAACCATATATGCCCCAAGGTCAATGTAAACTGAATATTATAGAATTATTAAAATATACTGTAGAATTTAACATTTGTTAGTATAATTGAAAATCAAAAATAATGCCGTCATTGATGCAGTAAGTCAGTGATTTCTTTATGATCTCTGAACACTTCTCACTCGAGGGACGTATTATGTGTAACATAAATGATCCCTATAAGTTTTTATACTAATAGTTAGTTGAGTAGTAGATTTCATAATGAGAGGACTAAATAAAACAATATCGTAATATTGTTGTGTGTCATTTTCCTACCCATATTCATATAATATACGAATCGAAAATAACCGAATATCAAAATTATTCGAATATTCCAGCACTGCTTATTCACATAGTTAAAAGATTACTATAGCTAATAACACTAAATACTTTGATTCGAAATGGACTAGATATACATTAATTTATAAATGACATGATAAACGAATCAAAATTATTTACATAATTAACATATAATTGAAGATCATATATGGAGTTATACATAACATTGAAAACAAAACTATACATTTAGTAGGCAAAACTGGTCGATAATATAATTAATATAATATAATTAATACCGGGAATATATAACAGCTATGGAAATAGACTAAGTATGTCAATATAATGTGGATAAACGGAGAGTAAAATTTTTATATTACATAGACACAAACCAAAATTTATACAAATCATTCAAGCTCATATTTAAAACTCACCCCGTATAGACCCAAATTTTACAAAAAATGTTTAAATGTAATTTTAATTATAATAATGGAACATTTAATCAAATTAATATAATGTAGTTTTAATTAGTTTCATTCAAATGACCTTCAATACAATCATTTAAGGAAAATGACATCCCTTTAGTATTCGAACAAACGCAAGAAAAAACATTCTGACTATGCAATAAATGTCGATGTTAAACTCTGCCATTTTTCAAAGAAAAAGTAATGAGACTATATGTACTATGACAAACTGTATACAGATTTCAATCTTTTAGATTTACTGCGTCATAATACCAATGTTTGTACACAAATTGTCTGGTTGATAAACGGCAAGATGTTCTGATTCAAATACAACATCATTTGATACGCCCACCAAGATGATTTCATATGTATATTATCATCTGTCTGGCTGTTGAGACGAATGCATTTTAACTTGTAAAAGGCCTGTCTGGATCAACCGGTTATATAATCCGCAAGTGCATTGAATGAAATGGATGGCAGACATTGAATTCAATTGTAAATGACTGATACGTTAAATGACAGATCAGTTAAATATACCGTGAATTTATTGGTTTAGAAGGGAGCGGTACAAGGCAAGGTTTCAGTAAGAAAAAGCATGCCTTTAATAATTGTACCAAATGATATGCTAGTTTATTTTGTTAATATCGCAACGAATTGCTTTAGTGCAGTTTTAACAATCAAAGCATAAAACATAAGAACACTTAAACAACAACGCATGCAAGGAATTACAAATTTGTTTTAAAAAGTTGTATGACTATTAAATCAATATGAATCAAGCACATATTAGACGAATTCTAATATCCCCTAATTTAGTTTGTTTACTCTGTTTCAGAAAATTCAGTTAAAGCAGTTTCTCAGTCAAACTTATTTTTGCCATATTCGTTGAATACGGTAGCGAATTCCACATAGTGTGTATTGTACTTAAACATTTTCTGTTTCAGAAATCATCACTTTCTTATTTTGTTGTCTTCACATTTTTTTACGATAGCAAGTCATTATCTTCCTATTACAAAGAAATCCCAGACGGAGTTGTTTAAATTTAATATTCTTTTGTTAAAACATAGATGCTATACTAAGCATACATGATTAAAATTTGAATAAAAAATACCAAGAAGTTTATTTCTTTTTTAGGCATATTTTTCCAAGCTACCTGTATTTCATGTCTTAGAACCGCCAAAGTCTGTGAGGACTGGGATAAATTTCCGAGCCTTCTACCTATCATATCCCAAACATGTTTTATAGGCGAATGATCAGCGAATCTGAGCGGCCATGGTAACGGATTCACATGGGTTTCTTCAAAAAGTTTAAACTAACTTGAGAAACATGAGGCTGAACATTATCTTCTTAAAATATGGGATCCATGAGCCGATTAAGGTAAGGGAGTACTTACGGCTTCACTACTTCCTGAAGCTGTTATGTTGCCTTGAGCAAAGACTAAAGGTGACCTACTTCCATGTGCAGTAGCACCCCATACTATAATTCCTACTGTTCGATGTACATGTCGCTCAACATCAAATTGAGGTTGACGTCTTTCTCCTAGACGTCGTCTAACTCTTCTTCAGCAATCTTGTCCAACCAAGCAGAATCTAGATTCATCAAAGAAGCCTAATGATATTCCACATTCCAATGTTGTTGTTCGAACACTTACAAGACGGCCTTGTTTTCCTAGCCACTCATTACCCAAATTTCGAGTTGTCGACAATCGGTCTCTAAATGCAATAAGTCTTAGACGTAGATCCCGAACTTCATTTGTGCCCCTTCGACGTCCAGTGCCTACGCTTCTCCGATTTTGGATTTTATCAAACCACACTTGACGACATCTCATAACAGTAGTTATTTTAAGCACGAAGGCACCTGTTATGGTAGTCTGGATCGACTTCAAAGATGCACCCGAGCTTACACGAGCCTGGTTTATCTCCCAGTACCCGAAGGGGAAAACCCATGTAGCATTTTCAGTTTTCTATCCAAACCTAGAATTTGATATTCAGGATTACAATCGACTAAGTTATTGTAAGCCCTACAGAAAAGTCCTGAGTTCTCAGCTTGGTGATTGAACATTAACCAACTCTCGTTAAATGTAAATATGCTTGCTGCAACCAAACAAGGTTCTAAAATAGGACAGATCAAACAATAATGATATTCAAAAAGAAAAACCATAAAAGATGGATTCATAATACATATCACTTAACACAATCAAATTTACAATCTGGAATGTCAGAGGACTGGCATAGCAAGAAATAGAATTAGAGTGTGCTATAAAGGAACGAAATATTAGCATCGCAGTTATACCTGAAACAAAAAAAAACTGAAACATGTCGATGACTACATCATAATTTTCAGTGGCGTAGATCAAAATAAAAAAGTGAGTCAAATTATTGCCTTTAATATTTTAACGTGAAATTAATTCCTACCTGAAACCGGAAGTCGTTCTGTTTCCTAGAAAAGAAACTACTCGAAAGAATTATTGAATCCATCAAAGCTTTTTCATAACTTTTTTTTCAAACAATTAATTATTGGAAATTATTTCACTAAATTATTCAATTTATTAAACACGAGAATTCAGATTAGTTGCGCTTCCCTCAGCTGATTCTCGAATCGTTATATTAATGTACAAACAACTAAATTTATTATTTTAGATTTTAAAGGGTTATTAATATATTTTTAAATATTGTAAATGTTATTGAATGTGTCTAGTCACTAAAATGTAAGTAGGTGGATTGTATATGTATAATGAACAAACATGGACAGGCAGAATATACATCATTTAGGAGCCGGGCAAATATTGAAAGCCGACTGAAATACGAAAGATCTCCGTAATAGTGAGCAGTTGTTACAATAATTCTAACAATGCGACAAACGACAAGGTAAAACCAAATAAAATTAAATAAAAACATTGCAATTTAGAAATGAAGACGCTTGTGAGTATTTATTTCGTTCTCCTTCCTTTCAGGAATGGCAAATAAAAGTCATAAATAAAATAGAGCTTATAAAACCATCAAGGCGTGCATACAGACGACTAAACCGGTTGCAACTTTAATCATCAACTATTTGACAGTTGTTTAATTTGAACTAAAAATAACAATAATTATCTTCTTAAAAATAAATATAACAAGCTTTCATTTTTTAAATTGCAAAATAATAGGCATATTTTATTATCAAGAGGTACCCTTTGTATATTTTTTACCCTTATTTGACTGGCCTATAACGCTCTATTATCCAACGCGTCCCCGCATTGCTGAAGGCTACCTCGCTCCAATTGAAATTTAAATCTATTTTTCCCACATATGCCGCTTTGTTTTCCGAACATGTGCGGGCGATTTACTGTTTATTAGTAAACACGTTGCCTGAATTATTTAATGAAATGAGGCTTGTCCACAATAAATTATCCGAAAACAAACCCAAATGAATGTAAACTGTATATTGTAGAATGTTTTCCCATTGCATGTAAACAATCACAATATGGTAACAACAATATGTGAAATAAAATTATAGTCGTACCATTGGATTTTTTGGACAAGATTATTGAAAAAAAAAACTTAAAAAATCCTAATCAAATTTCTTGAACGCAGATGCTATCAGTCAAAATTTGGAAGTAGTTCTTTTTTAGTATAAAAGTGTAAATAGCACCTACATGAAAAGCTGAGTACTGTATAGTCAATTTAGAAAATCACATTAAATCGCTTAATGCAATTACCATATTTGTATCTTCTAACCTACCCTGCATCACCCTCTAAACAATTTTTGCCTAACTAATTTTTCGCTGGTTAGTGCACATTTTGGGAATTTAAAAAAAATCCTATGCTGGGGTTTAAAAGCCAGGAAGATTTAGTAAAATTGGAAACATTTGCAAATTCCTGGGAGAGAGCTGGTTTTCATTTTTTACAAGGGTTAAAAATATTGAATATCTACCCCCTGCGGTGTTGTCTTTGTAATCTTATTCCCCTTCCGTGAATTAAGATTCCAAAACGTCATTTTTAAACTTTTCGTTAGAGTACTTTCATTATTATGCCGAGAACAAATTGATTTTCCCAAATTGTGATTAAAATAATTTGTATTAACTTCTTACATAGATGTGAACCCGAGATATTTCAGGTAAAATGTAAAAACATGACCAGAAAGAGCAACTGAAAGTGATATTCTAAGAATTTTTTAGCTTAGGATTTTAAACTGGAGCATATCGAAATTCTCGTGCCTAATGACCTCGTGGGGCCTATTTCATAACGAACTTGTAAAACTAACTAGTAGTTTTATAACTTGTAAATTTTCAGTTGTTTCCTGAATGATATTTGTGGCATATTTTTCACTGTCTAAGTACTTCTTGGGAAATAACACCACAGTTAAGAAAATTTCTTTATATTCCAAACGTTTCGGGGTCTAGGTGAGACCCCGTTGTCAATGGTTAAGAAACTTGGATAAAAAAGGCACAATTCTAAGAAGTAAATTAAAATATTTGACAAATAATACATATTGTCAAATATTTTAATTTACATCTTAAAATTGTGCTGGTGAAACATTTAGAACTGAGTATGGACAAACCCATTTGGAGCACGTTTATCATTCCCAACTGAAAAATCGCCACCAGAAATCGAATCAATCCCTACAGGAGTTTGAAGCTGATACTGCCCGTCTGGTTCGCCTTGCCTATCCAGCCACACCGGAAAATGTGATAGAAAGGTTAGCAGTACAAGCGTTTTTGGATGGACTGCGCGGCAACGAAGCCAGACATGCTTTAACACTAGCCCGACCGAGTCAATTAGTAGATGTACTAGCTCGAGCTCTGGAATTCGAGGCTTCGAAAAATACCTGCAGAGGTCAAGCCAGAGTTCGAATCGTTGACGGAGAATCAGAAGATGGCGGCAACGATGAAGCCTCTTTAAGAAAGATAATAGAAGTCCTCACCGAAAAAACAATAGTGAGATGTCGGAAGTGTCGTAAGGTAGGACATGTCCAGAGTCGTTGCAAGGAGAGCAACGGAGTACAGACTTCCTCGTCGGAGAAACTAAAGAAGGTCAATATAAAGGGACCATCGTCGACCTGTAACCAACAAGTCCCAACTACGAATGCATATGTCGCTTCGCTACGCAACCACGTTAACAGTGTCTTTGTAGTTGGCCTTATTAATAGGAAGCAATTTGAAATGCTGCTGGATTCTGGGGCGATGAAAACAGTAATAAGGCCCAGCATTGTTTAGAGACAATGATGAAACCAACAAAATGGCAACTGCGAACAGCGATAGGAGAAGCAGCGAAAGTCCATGGTGAAATAGAGGTTGAAATGACCTTGGGAAACACAACCTTCCTACATCGGGCATTAGTGGCAGATATCGAAGACGAATTAATCATTGGAATGGGTGTCATGAGTTCCAAGAGATTCCAGTTAAACTTCAAAGATGGAATTATGCGAGTGAATGACAAAGAAGCGGTGCTTCATGTAAAAGATGGCATAATGCTTCGAGCCATCTTAGCAGAGGATGTCAATACTAATTTGTGTGCTATCCACGCGAAACGTGTAACCATCATGCCGAAGGACATACAGTTGGCAAGACGTATACGTGGTGAACGCGCTTAAAAAAATGTAATTATAAAACGGTTCTTTTCAGGAATTCGTTACAATGCCTTATATTGTTAATTTTATCAGGCTGAATTATTAACGATTTTATTAAAAAATTGAGATAGAGTAAAAGTATTAAACTTTCAACGTCAAAGTAATTGGGTTAAAAATGTATCCACGGCGTTTGTTTTTCCTGGCTGGCCAAGGTTTCTATACTCATGTTTATTTTCAGCAGTCTAATACTAATACGGCAAGTACAGTTAGTACAATTGTAACCAAGCATTATTAACAGAGGTAATTTCCTAGATCTATAAAAAATACAATGACAAGAATAAACTGCCTGTATATTTTGTAAGGGTCTTTCATTCAGCAATAATGGTTCGAATTCCTTCCGATAGTAGGATTTTGTGGCCCTGAAAAGGGCCATTTTAGAGCGTAAATAATGTCGATGAAATTGTTTTCTATTTATTTCTTCTTCTTGGGAGAAGTTGCTTTCTTCGCCTTCGGGGATGCCGCGGATTTTGCTGTTTTCGGTTTTGGAGCTTTCGGTTTTTTTGTAGGGGCACCTTTACTGGTTTATTTTACTTTCGAAGGAGACTTCCCTTTGGATGCAAGCGAAACTGATGATGATGACGATGAAGTTGTTGTCGATGGGGTGGATTTCGGAGTTGAAGTCTAGTATATACAAAAGACTGCTTTTACCATTGGCTCAGGACTTTACCAATTCAAGGTAATGCCGCTTGGATTGTGTAATGCTCCAGCAACATTTGAAAGGTTGATGGAAACAGTGTTAGAAGGGCTTTCATGGAAAACATACCTGGTGTATCTTGACGACATTATCGTGGTTGAAAGATCATTTGAAGACCACATGCAGAACCTGGAGGAGGTGTTTTAGCGACTTTGAAGTTCCAGACTAAAGTTAAGCCCGAAGAAGTGTCAGCTGTTACAAGAAGTGGTGCAATATCTTGGACATGTGGTTTCCGCAGAGAGAGTAGCTGTTGATAAACAGAAAATCAAAGCTGCCCAGAAATGGCTGATACCTCTTTAGGTATCGGCCATTTGGATATCTTTATCCACCAGTTAAGAAGTTTCCTGGGGTTAAGCACGTACTATAATCGGTACGTAGCAGGCTTTGCCAACATCGCCAAGCTACTTACTAGACTCACAGAGGGGAAGGTGCAGTACCAGTGGGACGAGGAATGCCAACGATCATTCGAGACACTTAAAAGAGCATTGACGAGTGCCCCCGTCTTAAGTTATCCTTTGCCAGATGGGAACTTCGTTTTGGATACCGACGCAAGCAATGTCGGAATTGGTGCGGTGTTTTCGCAGATCCAAGACGGTCAGGAGAAAGTCATCAGCTATTTCAGCAAGACCCTGAGCAACCCTGAACGGAATTACTGCGTTACTCGCAGGGAACTCTTGGCTGTGGTAAAGGGGGTAGAACATTTCTACAAGTACCTCTATGGTAAAAGATTCCTCCTGAGGACTGATCATGCAGCACTGAAGTGGCTCTTGCAGTTTAAAAACCCCGAATGACAATTGGCCAGGTGGACTGAGCGGTTGCAAGAATTCGACTTCGAGACTGAACACCAAGCTGAAACAAGCCATAAGAATGCTGATGCCCTATCGAGGAGACCATGCCCTGAGGATTGCAAACATTGTCAGCGAGCTGAAGAAAAAGGGGGTGTTCTCTGTAGAACTACCGTCGTCGATGACCATTGGCAATCTGAGGAGATCCAGAAAGACCAGAAAATGGATCTGGAGTTAAAAGAAGTTATCCGGTGGAAGGTAGAAAACCGCAAACTTATGTGGCAGGAGAATTCTCATTGCTCGGGGTCATTAAGTCATACTGGGCTCAGTGGAACTCCCTCTTCCTGGAGAATGGACTTCTGAAGCGCATCCTGGAAACTCCAGAGGAAGGCAAGGACAGAAAGAGATTGTAGTCCCTAAAAATAGGAGGCCAGAGGTTTTGCGAGAACTACATGACGGTAGAACCGGAGGACATCTGAGACTGACCAAAACTCTGGGGAAGTTGAGAGAACGCTGCTATTGGGTGAACTGCCAAGCAGATGTTAAAGATTGGTGCTGGAAATGTACAGTTTGTGCAGCAAGTAATGGTCCTCAGAAGTGACCAAAAGCTCCCCTGAAGCAATATAACGTGGGCAGTCCATTCGAAAGAGTAGCCATTGATGTTGCCGGTCCATTTCCTGAATCCAACTCTGGAAATAATTACATTGTGGTGATGATGGATTATTTTAGTAAATGGGCCGAAGCGTATGCGTTGCCGAATTAAGAAGCCTTGAACGTTGCTGATGTCCTTATCAAGGAATGGATCAGTCGTTTTGGTGTTCCCTTGGAGTTGCGCACAGACCAAGGTAGAAATTTATAGTCTACTCTTTTCCAAGACGCCTGCAAGCTCTTGAAGATTAATAAAACACAGAAGGTAGTCTCCGACCACCAAAAGGACTGGGACCAGTATCTGTACTTGTTTCTAATGGCATATCGTCCGTTTGTGCACGAGTCCACGGGTCAGAATCCGGCCAATAATATTATGGGAATAGACAACCTTGCGATTTGAAATTTGGATGTCCCCTAGGAGAAGAGGCTGCAGGTTAAGACTATATCAGCCAGATCGTTCATCCGACATCCATCAACGAGTCCGGTTAAATATTGAGAATGCCAGTGCTCGAATGAAGGAAGCCTACGACATCAAAGCCGAGGGCGGAGAATTCCAAGTTGATGATCTTGTTTGGTTGTATACCCCACAACGTCGTCGTGGATATTCGCTCAAGCTACACAGATCTTGGGGGAGCCGTACCAAATTGTGAAGCAAATCAACGATGTTGCCTACAGAATAAAGAGGCTACCTCGAGGAAAACCAAAGGTGGTACATTTCAACAGATTAGCCCTTTATGCCGGAAGTCATGACAGCGAACTTGACCAAGCCAAAAACCGCAGCATCGAACCACCCGATGACGCGATGACCTTCGAACAGTTTATGACACTGTACTCTGATGAGCAGAAAGTGCAGCACGACGTAACAGGAGAGGAACCCCGAGACCTGTTTGAGGTGCCCATAGAATATACCCTGGCTCATTGTGTGGCTGGAGATCTCCGGATGTCCAGAGGAATAGCCAAGGTGTTTGCCAAAAGTACGGCCAGTTCCAGAAGCTACGGGAGCAAGATCCAGTGGTAGGGAAGGTCCTTCATCTCGAAAATAAGCAACCAATGGGTACCAGAGACATCTTTTATTTGGTAACGAAAACATTCTCGCAGGACAAGCTAACATACAGCTATCTTTGGAAGACTCTGGTAGAATTGAGGAATGTGATGATGGAGAAGAATCTGATGAAATTGGCGGTCCCAAAGATAGCCTGAGGGTTGGTTGTACTGAATTGGAGGGTGGTGAGAAGTATGATGGAAACAATCTTTCGATTCAGTGGCATCGACATCCTGGTATGCTGTCTCAATATTCGCAGCCCAGATTCGAAGACCGTTGACTGTTGCTTCCACCAAACTTCCCGTTGTCGAAATGGAGAGTCCTGCAAACATAGTCACACCAGGAAAGATTCTAGGACATTCAAGGACGAATGTCCTAGGAGGGGGCAATGTTACGAGAATTCATCCGACACCTGGTGCAATCGGCCATCAATCAATTCGTGGAAGGGACAGTATTCCGATACTTCTGGGAATCCGAAATGTTTTGTCTCTAAGCAGGCCGACCGCTGCCGTTACTGGGAATTCCCTTAAAGCTTCCAGAACACATGAAAGAAATTTCCCGATAGTTCGTTGACTTGCCAGAATAATTCCAAGAGAAATATAAAAATACGGATAGCTGGCGATGGGATTAATTCTGTTTTCGACGGTCGTATTGTATAATTAAGATAAATGTAAAGAGCTCTGTGAATATAAATTGTGTTAAAGTAGTGGAAATAAATTAGAGTGAGTTGGACTATGTTTTGAAATAAATCCAAGAACCGAACAGAACCCGGGTGTGAAAATAAAAGCACTACAATAAGAATACTATTCCAAATATACTCACAAAGCATTGTTAAATTCCTGCAATTATTAAATAAATTCCTTATTGTTATTTTCTGTCCATATTTAAACTGCCATTTAAAGTTTTTTTATACAGATGGTGTAGTAAAGAACAACCACAAATCTGCTGGACTTAAATTATGTGTATTACAGAAAATGTGTTGTTATTGAATATCTTTGGTTCTTTCATAATAATATTAACTAGGCCACAGTTATATTAATAAATTACATGAATGAGTGATAAATTTGGAATTAACCGATAAATTCTTAATACGCTAAGGAATTATGGTAACCATAAAATAAATAACAACTACATTTAGTAAACTCCTATGATGATTTTGTTTATTGTGAAACCTGTTACAACAGCTATTTGTTTATTTAAAACTATTTTATGGTCAATTAATACTTCAATTATGGAAGAGTGTTTACATTTTGCTAGCGATAGCGCTTCAAAAGAAATTATATCAATGTTTACGTATATTGAATCTTTTTTAGTACATTTTCGATAATAACTTTTAGACGTGTGTCGATTCCGTTCCATTAATTTTCAGTAACTGTTTCTATTTGTTTATTTCCATATAGTAATGCTCTTCGGTTTTAACTTCAGCGTCTGTTGGAATCATTTTAATTAAATATAACACAGAAGTTACAAGATTACTCTGCAGATTTTGACAAATTGCATGGGCCAACGATGGTTCACTTATTCATCAGCACCTTAGTCCAGCCCACTGGACATTTTTGATTTTCGCTCTAATGTAAAGTAGTACATTTGTTTGGCAGATTTCCAAAACTATAGCCATTAGACAGCCACCGCTACGCTATATTCAGTTGATGCTCGACTTTTGTAAACATATGATTGTAATTAGTAAAGTTAAGTTTATTACAATTGCTTTTCATGCCAAAAACTTTTATTTGTGATATTGCCCCCTAGAAACTCGATTTCAGTCATCTTTTTATTTTTATGTGCTTTCTTGATTTTCAGATAATTGTGCTCATCTGAGGAAATCGCTGACTAATGCGGAGATTATAGAAGAAAGGGTGGTAAAACTAAGCTGGGATGAAAACCGAAATAAATATTACACCGATGTGAGAGTTTAGGCTGACCAAAGTGTAGAGAAAGGAAAAATTATTTCATGAGTAACGAATTGGTCACCTTCTTGTAAGGAGGTCGTTCATAAAATACGTTCGCACACAAGGGGATGTGACAAGAGGGGCCGGGGGGGTCTAATGAAATGTGACTTAGCAGTACAAACATTTCTAATTTAATTTTTCTGTATACTGTTTTTGTTTCATTTTTCTGATTCGATAGAAAGTCTTACGTTTAATCTTTGTAAATATAATATATAAATATTTTTACTTATATATTTCAGTCACAATAGCTTATTATTAGGTATATTTACTTACTTTTTCGACATACTTGCAAGCTTTTTAAATCCATCACAATCGGTTCGTCTGGACTTCCAATATCATATAAAAAAGCGGATTCTACGCTCTTTACTCAATATCAAATGAAAGTAAGACTTTACACGGCCGATGATAAAATAAAGTTGCTTATACAGTATGGAACAGCCAAATGGAATAAATTCGATAACGAATAAAAGAAAAACGCTTAGACACGTCGATTTGTGTTTTTAAATGTGCATTTTTCCAACAAAAAATATATGGTATGTCATGTAACAGTGGCGAATACCAACATTCTTATTTTAAATGCAATTCCCTGTATATTATTTATTTTTTGTATTTTCCAGAAAATTCTAGAGATAATTCATGTACAATGTCCTACATCTATTTTCAACTGTTTTCAGTGTTTACAGATTTATTAAAAAAATTAACATTAAAAAAAGAAAATTATTTTATTTCACAAATTCGCTACATTACACTAAAAACCTAATACGTAATACTGATTATTTCTTAATAATATTAAAAAAAAACCCCTTAATGTCAAAGTAAGAAATGTTCAAAGTGCTCGCCGCGAACGTCTTAGCAATATGCTAATCTGGTATAAAAATATCTATTAACGTTACTCAACATCTCAGGCGGGACTGATCTAATCAAAAGCATGATTCGTCTTTTTAGATTTTGTATACAGTACTTTTGACATATCTTCACAAAAAGTAGTCGAATTTCGTCAAATCAGGAGATCGTGCTTGCCATTCTATCGATCCGCGCTTCCCAATTCACCGATTTGGAAAAATTTGGTTCAGGTATTGCCAGACATTGCTTTTGTGATGATTAGTTTGGAGCAGTTCTAAATATTTATCTCCATTCAAGTTGCCATCAATAAAAATGGGACCTACGAAATGATTTCCAACAATTCCTGCCCAAACATTAACTTTTCAGGATATTGCGTATGTTTCTCTGTCCTCCAGTGAGGATTCTCATTAGACCAATAGGGGCAATTTTGATAATTAACATGACCGTGAAGTGAAAATGTGCTGTACAGAAATCAAAACATCTTTTAATTGGATCACACAAATACATTCTCTTATGGAAATCGTCTTTCATGAGCTCCTGAGTCGGCATCATTTTATAGGGATGCATTTTACTTTCCTTTAGTACTCGAAAAATTGATGTGTAGCTAACGTTGAACAGTGGGGCTGCTTTTAGACCTGAATTATGTGGGTCTTCTTCTTACTTTAAGCATTGGCAGTTACTTTTTTTATCTGTCTTACATGATCAAGCGCGGGAAATTACTTTTCTATTTTGCTAATTATTCCTTGGGACACAGGCGGCAAGTTTGCACAATTTTCGTGAAATATTTAAGTAACTTCCATTTGTGTTCGTGTCTTATCTCCAAAACCAATCAGTTGTCGAATGGTTATTTTGTGCAATTCTGTTAAAGGAATTTTATTACTTACAGTTAACGAAATTCAAACGACAATAGCACTGACACTTATCACCACTGTCATACAAGCAGACAACAAGATGCTAAGAATATGAGTTTTGACGAAAATAAACAAAACTGATTTTTTTTCAAATCAGTAAAAAGGAACGCATGAATGGTTTTTGCTTACTATCTTAATATCAAGAACTAAATGGGAACTAAGTATTTAGTGGTATGTAGGGAATTTGTCAAATAAAAGAATTTTCTAATTTTAGTGTTAATTTTTGTTTTAAATCTGAAAACACTTAATATTTCCGAAACAGTTGAAGATAGGTTTAGGACATTGTACATGAATTATGTCTAAAATTTACTGGACAATCCAAAAAATAAATAATATAAAGGGGCTTTCATTTAAAATAAGAAAGTTGGTATAGGCTACTGTCACATGACACAACATAGGTATACATTTTTTTATTGAAAAAATGCGCATTTAAAAATACAAATCGACATGCCCAAGCGTTTTTCCGTACAAGCCCAGCTTTATTCGTTATCGAATTTATTCCATTTGACTGTTCCACACTGTGTAATAGTGTTATTATAGACAAATACAATAATACCTAGTTAACTCGAATTTCAATGGAAATGCTAAAAATCTCTAATAAATAAATTAGCATAGGGACTTTTGTTGATATACGAGGGTTTGTACTACTACAGTTTTATCTTACAAAAGCATATTTTAAAGGTTTTACTATATTTATTTTTATAAATTTATCTCATTCGTCACTTAGTAGTCAAGAAATAGCGACTCTTTACATTCCTTAATTTTTCTGTTCTTTATTACATATACTACTCATTCTACGTTAGCATTTCTTAGATTTAACATTTAAGATTTCCCAAAAAAGGCATATGTGAGGAGTGAGTTATAACAAAAGTTATTTAACACTTACAAACTTATTATCCAGAAAAAAAAACAATTAAACGGATAAAAGAATAAGGATGTTCCTTGTTGAACTGAAGATCTGCTATGCAGAACGGGGGATGAAAGCAGAATGGATAGATGCAGATGAAATAAGTCCTAGTGTCGAAGAAGATACTGCAAGAACGTTATTATAGATGCTCATTCATTATAGTAATATTTGTGTAATATTAGTATTAGTCGCAATTTAATATACAGAGGGGGTTCTAGCTTGTGTGTCGTAATATTTATAGCGGGTTGCAAAAAGTGTGACGCAGCGTAACTAGGGGGAGGTAAAGGCCCGAAAAGTCAAAATTTAGCCTCTTATATTTTATTAATGGCCCCAAGACTATAAAAATTGGATTTTAAAAAATTTTTTGGGCCGCGACCGAATTGTGCCAATGTTTAAAATAGAGATATTTAAAATATGCAACAACCAAATAAACATTCTTTACTCTTAAAACAAAATCAATATCCGAAGAGATTTGTAAATAAAACTCAAGGACCTTGCAATAAGAGTTTAAAATTTAAAGGTTTAATTAAACATGGTTTTCTGTGGAAAAAACATATATGAAAGAAAATTTCTTTTAAATGAAAGTCAAAGCTTTGCTGGCAGATCTGTACCCGTTTTACCAAATTTGTAATAAAATTATAATGTAAATGTGCGGGTTTGTTGACATGAACATGTAACTTTAGATAACCTCATAGCTTTTGGACTTCCAAAGATGTTAAATCACAAGACAGTGGCGGCCAATCTGGTATCCCAACAGGGAAATGTCACGACCACGAGCATACTCGTTCAAGAAAGTTAATGTTTTACGAGCAGTATTACTTGTGGCACAGTCCTGCTGAAACCATGTCCTCAAGAGCTATATGATCTAATTCAGGTAAAAAAAAACACGTTATCATAGCCAGTAACGTTAGTCAATCACTGTTAATACAATAATAAGGAAATATATGAATATTGAATAAGGAAAATTGAATATTTCCTACTAGAATATACTTATTTTTATAATATTCGTTCTTTTTTAACAAAATGATTATTTTTTGTTACTCAGTTTCACTATTGTTTGTTCTGAAATAAAAACTTCCTTTTAAATATACTTTTATACCGCTTCTGTTGTCATGTTTCGGCTTCTTCATCCTCTAACACTTGAAAGACTACAAGAGTTTACGCAACCTAATCTATTTTAACGTTTAAGAACTTTTAAAATTTGTAAGAATGTATTTTGGGTAGAGTATCGACCAAAATACTTTATTTAAAAAGTATGTGTTTTGAAATAGATGAGTTCTAGACGATACTGAAGGAATTCTGGATATAACTCAAGTTTAAGATAATGACACCTCAATAATGTATTCAATAATCATTTTTAACCATTACATTTCTTTTTGTCTTACAACTATATTCAAATATTTCATTACAGGGTCAGAGTTGTAGCAGTCGGTGTAATGTATTTGATAAGACGTCCTACTTCGAAAAGGCAGCAGTAATTTCAATGACGTAGTCCTGGAAAAATAAATCTATACCTGTGTACGTTTTATTAATCAGTAATTTTTTCTAAAAGTTCTTCTGTGAAAGGCTAATTCTTGACAAAATTTGTTCACATTGCACTCGATTGATATTTCTAACTTCTTGTTTTCAAGCGAAAGCTTCTTAACGAAGGCCCAACCTTACATACATAAAAATGGATTAGTATGGTAATGAAATGCAAAAACTGCAATTGCGTTTGTTTCGACACTCCGTTCCGACCGACACCACACTATCTTGATCTTGAAATACCCCACAAAATAATTTTCTGTTAGATACCAGAACCAGGTAATAAATTCAGTCTCTTCTTTTATAGAAAATCAATGAAATATAATAAACAAATAAACATCGAATTAATATGCAATATGCAAAAAATTTGTTTTTCGTTCTAATAAACATTGTAATTATCTGTTTGCGATATTTGAAAGTAGACATACTCAGAATACTCCAAAAAGGACAACGTTACTTGCCTTTAAATTTGTGTACTTATGTGAAGTTCATATTATAAGGTAAACATTTTACATTAATAGTCCTAAATATTAATTGACATTAATTTAATTTGTAAAGTAATTACCCATTTTTTAATTTCTTAGTATCGGAGACAGCAAAGTTAGCAAGGGTAACTTCAAACTCAAAATATGCTGTCTATAACGGAAAACACTTTACCAGAATGTTTGAAACAAAAATACAATGGCACCAGAGTTATCAGTAATTATTCACAGTTTTGAATTGATATTTTATCGCAAAATGAGTTTCGACATCCAGAAGTTTCAGGAAAATCTAGCTCACAGAGACTCCAAATCGGGAGTCGTACTGTGTGTAACGCCCTTTCCCTGCTATTCCTGTCAAAAAAATTACGATACTAAATTTTCGAGATTTTTCAATGGATCACGATTTGGAGTCTCTCTGAGCTAGATTTTCCTGAAACTCACTTCGCGATAAAATATTAAATTCAGTTATATGTACTATATACAAAAATAATTATTTGAGAATTGAATCAGTTGCGGGGAAAAGTTAGTATCGAAATTTAGAATTGATGTTCCATCAAATTTAGAGAGTAAGGTTTTTGGTATAAATTACACTTGGTGAGTTCAATTGCTTGAAGTCTAAGGCACTAGGAGGTTCAATAATTTCTATTTAAAAAAGAAGCGACTTCAACTATCTTAAATTAAGAACCACTTAGAAATCGTGTTCAAGCAATTACTATTTTCTGACATAATTTTTTACATGATTTAAGGTACAATTCTATTGATTGTTTTGGATATTCTTATCTCGCTCTCTCTCTCTCTCTCTCTCTCTCTCTCTCTCTCTCTCTTATATTTTGTATTATTTTGTATATTTTCCACATATTTTTTAATTTTTCTATTCGTTTATGAATTGAACCACTTTCTATAAGTGTAACTCTATTTAACACTATATTGCAACCACTCTGTATATGTTTGTGTGTATTGGTCACCCAATATAAATTATTAGTCTATCATTTTCTGAACCACCCTGTACAATTATAATTCAACTCCACACGATGTTGCAACCGCCCTGTATAAGTATTAATCCTTCACCTTATTGACTGTTTCTATTTTTCTATTGTTTAAATCACACTGTTTAACTATAATTTTACTTCGCCCCATATGTCAAGTATAAGCAACTACTTATATTCCACATTATGTAACATTTTTAACAACCCTATATAACTATAATTCTACTTCACCTTATATTTCAATCATCATGTATATGCAACTGTTTCTAACATTTTTGAACCCTCCGCCCTATAACTGAAATATCCTTACTGCATATGCTTATTTAACATTTTTTTTAACGTTGTAAATCTATAGTTTTACATCGCTCTTATTTCAACCTCCTAGTATATGCAACTACTTATGTGCCATCCAATACAACATTTTTTAACCACGCTGCATAACTTTAATTCTATTCCACCTGATATTTCAACCATCCTATATATGCAACTGCTTATGTACCAACCAACATCAAACCTCACCAAGCAATACTGACTCCCAAGGTAATCACATTAATACAATAACTATACCATACATACAGGGTCTATCAGAAAGACTAAGAAGAGTGGGAAACAGAATAATATCATAACATCATTTAAAACAAGAATTACACTAAAATCGATTATATCAAAAACCAAACCAAATAGCACATCTCAAAATACAAAAAATTGCATTTATAAAATCCCTTGTGAATGTAATAAATTCTATGTTGGCGAAACCTCTAGACCTCTAAATGTTCGAATAAACGAACACAAAAATTACATAAAAAAACGAGAATTTGAAAAATCTAAAATTTGTGAACGTGCTTGGAACCTTGGTCATAACATACAGTTTCAAAATTCAGTTATATACACAAAGAAGAACACGACACCAAAAGAAAACTAAAAGAGTGTGCTTTAATTTTGTTAAATGAAAACGATTGTATCGCTACTACCTCCGTAGAATTCAGTCGTTTCTGGTTGCCGATGATTAAGGAAGAAATTGCTAATGGTCATGTCCTTGTGAACAATCCAATATCGGGATAGTTCATAAGGTTTTTCGTAGGTTTTCCCTTATGGTTTTAATGGAATCACTGAATAAACAAAATTTTTGGTCGCATTTTTGGCGAATGCACGATCTTATAACAAGGTCGCACCTGGGAGCGCCACATAAAATTCTGAAGATCTCCCTTTCAAATTCTTCTAATTTGAAAGGAACTTTATGATTATATGATCTTTAGAAGTTTCTGTGCTACCCTGCATATTACAAATAAAATTCTCTTAGTTACGTCAGAAATCAAATAATACTAGTACATATTGTCAAATATTTTAATTTACATCTTAGATGTGCCTTTTTTATCCAAGTTTCTTAACCACTGACAACGGGGTCTGACCTAGACCACGAAACGTTTGGAATATACAGCAATTTTCTTAACTGTGGTGTTATTTTTCAAGAAGTACTTAGACATTGAACCAATATCATAATTAATTGTAAGATTTATTGAATCTACCTGTATAAGTGTAATTTGATTTCACCCATGTATTTCAACTGTGCACATTGCTTGCTGTTGAATTTCGATGAACGCCCACACACACACTTACGTACCATCGTATAGAATATAGAAAAGATTGCTCACATAACCATTTTTTTTCGATACATTTCACTCGATTTTAAGCCCCGTAAAATGAAAATCGTTACAAACACCCTGTACGATATACTTTCATGGCATATCTAAGTCTAAGCTACATTGATGTTTACCGTTGTTGCACATATTTTTCCGAATTTCAGAAAAACGGTATATTATACGTTATATAAAATTATACAGAATTAAGTTGGAACAGTTGTAGAAAGCAAGTTAAAATATTCAAATTGATTAAGCCGTTAGGATAGATTCCTTTAAATTCACTGAAGTGTAGTTCCTTACTTACTGTTTTTCTGATTTTCTGGAAAACCATAAATCTCACGTTATAGAAAATTATATGGTACCCCTCTGTAATATTCCTTAATACAATGCCGTTTAAAACATCAAAATTTCCCAAGCCGTTTTTGAATAAACACTGAGCATACATAAAAAAAAGTTCCGACGAATTGATAACCTCCTCCTTTTTGGAAGTCGTTAAAAGTGACTCTTAAATTCGTATAGACTATGGATCTTCTTTATTTACTTAGAAGTTGATATGTTCTGGCTGATAAAAAGGTAATTATACCTCCATTCTTAGGGGGATATGTTTTCAGTTGCCAAAGTAACAATACAAATTTGTTGTATTCTGTAGATTATACCTATTGTACATTGTAACATATAATAAGTATATTAGTTACACCTATTTTTAATGGTACAAACAGACCGACAACTACAAACATAATTTTAATAAAAGTTCAATGCGAGTAACATTTACAACACTTTCATTTTCTACTAAAGAATAAACAAATTGGTACTGCAACTAGATATATATATATATATATATATATATATATATATATATATATATATATATATATATATATTTTTGTGCTCACATTGCCAAGCAACAATTAAGGTTGATAAAGTTGTAGATATGAAAGCAAATCAAGATTAGGTTGGCTTGCCCCCAAGATGTACTAAAGAGGTAGGTACTTAATTTCAGTATAACAAGTACTTGTTACTGTTCCTATTTGTTAAGTATCTAACAACAACATTTTTACATAAGTACTTATTGTGTAATGTTATGTTTTGTGTTTTTTTAATATGTATTAAATTAAACTATATTACAACAACTATTTTGAATAGAGTCTGTAGATATTTAATATTTAAAAATCATCTACTTAAATAATTATTCTATACTTTCATGTCATATGTTCCTTTGCAATTATATTTAAATTAAGAACTAAATTACACATTAGGATTAATACTTGAACCATAACCAAATACTTATAATTATTTTAATTTTCCTGAAATTTATGACCATTGCTAAGAATGTCACAAAAATCAGACAGGGGATAATGAGAGACGAGTAGTATATTAATTTATAAGTTTTGGCTTCCATCATTCATTCTGGAATGAATGCCCCTCTTTTTTCCCGTTATAGTCAGTTTATGGAATAAATCGTGATAAATAATGAAAATATTTTAGTTTTGTTATGAAAGATATTGGCTCGACTGATCTTCATTAATAAAGATAGCTTGAAATTTTAGATGAGTATTTCTGATAAAGAAAACTTTTTATAAAAAATTGTTGTAAAGCTTTACAACTGTTATACGAAGATGTACACTGAAAACAACGAAGTAGATAATTCATATATTCAGCTCCAATTCGAGGTGTGTAAGTGTTGAGCAATATTCTTTTTAACAACTTTCTCTTGCATCGTATTAAATTAACAACTGAAGTAATCTCGTATCACGTTTATACGTACAGAAATCTAACAGCCAATTTAGTTTTAGGTAGGGCACCATCTCATTCCATTCAGCATAACATTACAATCGTATAATAATGCATTTACATAAATAGTACTAAGCACAAAAGATGTTTCATTGTGTACGTACAACAAACGCTTTGTGATAAAAAATGGTTCTCGAAAAGACTCGGCACCTGTAGGAGTGATGATAAATTTTACAATAATTTTCTATGCTGGTTTTATAAAGGAAGGAGGCCACGATCGCGATTCAGTTGATGGAGCGAAGAGCTTATATATAACATTGTTATTGTGATATTTGAATCAGCTGTTGTACATTCGATGTAAATAAAAGTTTCTAGAAAAGTGAAAGTGAATATTAGTTTTATAATTTTAAATTGAACCCAAGGACTTTACAACAATTTGGTGATCAGAAGTAAGGGATTAAGTGCAGTTAAAATCCTTATTTGATTTATGGAAACCCGTAGTATGGACGAAACTACAAAAAAAAAATAGTCAAGCAGGTTACCGAGGGACTAGACGAAATAATAGCCCAGATTCTAGAAAAACGTGACAAGAAGGAGAAACAACATCAAGAAGAAATACAAAAAAGGTTAGTAAAATCTTTTGATGAAAAACGTAAAATAGAATTAGAAAATCTTGTCACCACGATGGAAAAAAAAACAACAAAATCTTGTTTCCACTGTGGAGGAAAAACACCATAATTTCATGGAAGGGTTATTCTCGAAATTTTTTAGAAAAAAAGGATCAACTTGAACTAAAACGACAAAATGAATTTAAATTATTAGATGAACACAGACAAAATGAATTTAAAATACTAGAAGAAAAACGAAAAAAATTTTAAAGTAACTCAAGAGAAAAGACAACTGCAATTTGAACAATTAATGCAAACAGTATCGCAAGTTAATGACACAGTTAATGAACGAATGCAAATAGTGGAATCAGACATAAGAGAAATAAACGATGACATAAAGGTCCTAAAAAATACTGTGGATACTCTTGAAACCAAAGTAGATGACATCGATTCCATCCAGAACCAGGTGAAATTTGAAATAAGTGCTATCCAAAGTCAGGTAAAAGTTGAAATCAGTTCAATTAAAGACGCAGTACACAGTGAAGTACAAGATAAAGTGGAAACAGCAATAAAAAAATTGCAACAAGATTTGCAAAGAGGGAAAATAACAGCACACCGTGAGTACCAAAGGTTCCGTTAGCAAACCACCCACATTTGATGGCAGTTCATCTTGGCCCATGTATAAACGACAATTTGAGGCCGTGGCTACAGCTAATGGATGGGATAATCAAGAAAAATAATCCTCTCTGGTAATTTCGTTAAGAAGTCCGGCCCTAGAACTCCTCCAAAGCATTCCAGTAGATAAACAAGGCAATTTCGACAAGATCATCGCCATTCTGGACAAGAGATACGACAATCAATCCTTGAGCCAGGTATACCAAGTCCAACTCAGTGGGAAAACGCAAAAATCCGGTGAAAGCCTTCAAGAATTCGAAGCACAGATTAGACGGTTAGTTCACTTGTCCTACCCAGACCTGCCAGAGGAAACGAAAGACCAGTTGGCCACACAGAGTTTCATAAACGGCATCAGACTAAGTGGCGTCAAGAAAAGTAATGAAGCTCTACTTCGGGCTTTGGAAATAGTGGCCGTCATGAACATGTCCAAGCCGAGGGTCCGAGCAGTTTCCTTTAACCAGGAAGAGTCAGAGTCACCATTTCAAGAGCTGCTGGCTGGTCTGAACAAAATATTAGAACGGTCACAAAGAACTGGCACCAGAGGGGCATATTACAGCTGCGGACGGGCAGGACACTTCCAACGTGATTGTCGAGTGAGGCCACCTGAACGATCACCGACCAGGGGTAACCAACAAAACAGCCACATGTCCAGGGACCGTCAGTCAGCCAGCATAGGGGGGCGAATGCTGACTGTCCCTCCACCAGCCTCCAAAACGTTATCCATCCGAGGATTTTGCCGAGATAGCGGCAGCCTAGTCATCAGAGGCACCATCAATGGGCGAGCAGTTACCATCACCATCGACACCGGCGCCGCTGTGTCCATTGCCATTTCCAGGGTTTTGAGAGCATCAGAAATTCGGCCAGTTACAAATAACATCCAGCTCAGAACAGTCACCGGCGAGTCCATGTCAACACAGGGTGAGGCAGATGTCGTGCTACAGATAGGGGAAACATGATCCGGCATAGGGTCCTGGTAGCGAATATTGAGGACGATTTTATACTGGGAATGGACCTAATTAGCCAGC
Source organism: Octodonta nipae (assembly GCA_034190945.1). NCBI lineage: Eukaryota > Metazoa > Arthropoda > Insecta > Coleoptera > Chrysomelidae > Octodonta > Octodonta nipae. The sequence continues at coordinate 43,444,308 of CM067221.1, read as the reverse complement.
ATGGATTTATGCTCGACCCGAGATATGATGTTCTTCGGTTCCTAAATGAGGAATTTGTATTGACAAGGCCCGTCAACACGTCAGTCACCCCCATAAAAATGTGGCAAAGCCTTCAGCTAGAATTCCCGGTCGAACGGAACAGATTATTCATGGGCAGCTAGACAGCAATCCTGGGAGCTGCGTTGGAATGGTGGAGCCCGTACACTCAACTCATGACTGCTTAGTTGGACGGGCTATAGTTAAAACCGGACGAGAGATACCAATCAGAGTCCTGAATTTGACCAACAACGACATCAGAATTACCAATGGTCAAGAGATAGCTTGTTTCGAGCCAGTAGAGACCATCATCAATTGCGAAGAGGAGTACCAGACATCGGTGAAGGAGAAAGGGCCCAGTAAAGAGTTCCTACAACAGTTTTCTGACCATTTGACACACCTGACACCAGAAAACCAGAAGAAAGCCAAGCAATTTATCACAAATCACTGGCAAATTTATAACAGTCAAGATGGAACCACCGGTCGCACCAACATCATCCAGCATCGAATAGATACCGGAAAGGCTCAACCCATCAGAATACCATCTGGACGACTACCATTGGGGCAACAACAGGCAGTCAAGGAAAACATCGAGTCCATGTTACAGATTGGAGTTATTGAGCCATCCATCAGCCCATGGTCTGCTCCCGTCGTGCTAGTTAAAATGAGAAGGATGGAACCACCCGATTTTGTGTGGATAACAGAAAGCTGAATGACGTCACGAAGAAAGACAGCTATCCACAACCCCGAATCGATCACACTTTGACCACACTAGCAGGCTCCCGTTGGTTCTCCACACTAGACCGAAAAAGTGGATATTGGCAGGTTGGTCTACACGCAAACGACAGAGAGAAGACAGCGTTCTCCACCAGTAAAGGGCTGTTTCAGTTCACTGTCATGCCCTTTGGGTTATGTAATGCACCCGCTACATTTGAGAGGCTAATGGAGTATGTACTGAGCGGGTTAACATGGAGGACGTGCTTGGTACACCTCGACGACATTCTAGTCATGGGCCAGACATTCGACGACCATCTGAAGAACATGGGCGAAGTATTCTCCAGAATTAACAACGCCAACCTGAGACACAATCCGAAGAAGTGTTCCTTGTTCCAAAAAGAAGCAGAGTTTTTGGACCACGTAGTGTCCGAGTCAGGAATCCGCACCAACGAAGACAAGATAGAAGGCATCCGTGATTGGGCAGTTCCAAGAGACAAACATGAACTTTGAAGCTTCTTGGGCCTCTATTCATACTACTGGCGTTTTGTTGAGGGATTTGCCACCATCGTCGCCCCTCTACATCGGCAGACCACTGAGAAAGAGACCTTCCATTGGAATCAGGATTGCGAAACATCATTAGGGCGACTGAAGGCAGCACTATGTTCCAGCTCAATCCTAGCCTTTCCTACACAGTCCGGCAAGTACATCTTAGACACCGACGCCAGCAACACAGGTTTGGGGACCGTCCTATCCCAGGTGCAAGATGGTGAAGAGAGGGTGATCGAGTATTACAGCCGTGGATTCTCGAAACCGGAAAGAAATTATTGCGTCACCAGAGAAGAACTTCTTGCAATAATAAGGGCTGTAGACCATTTCCACAAATACTTCTATGGTCGTCATTTCTTAATCCGAACAGATCATGCCGCACTCAAATGACTGCTGGACATGAAGACACCGGAAGGACAACTGCCCAGATAGATGGAGAAATTACAGCAATACGACTTCAAGGTGGAACACAGTGCCGGCCGTTTGCACAATAACGCCGATGCCCTATAGAGAATACTCTGTAGAGCGGAATGCGGACATTGTCTGAAGACGGAACAGCGAGAGGGTATCTCCATCAGGCAGATCCGAGTGCAGGCCAATGAAGACTGGACAACGGAACCAATCTTGTCACTCAAAATGATAGGGGCACCCAGGCCACGATGGGACGAGGTAGCTAGATACTCCGGCGTGCTGAAATCGTTATGGGCTCAGTGGGACTCTCTAAGAGTAGACAATGGAATGCTCAAGCGAGTTTGGCAAAGCGCTGATGGACGAGAAACCAAGTCCCAACTGGTAGTTCCGAAGAAAAAGGTACCAGCCATCCTGACCCAAGTACATGATGGAATTACCGGAGGCCACCTGGGTATGAATAAAACCCTTGACAAAGTTCGCCAGCGGTACTACTGGGTGAATAACTTCGAAGACGTCAGAGCTTGGTGCCGCAAATGTGTCACCTGTGCCGCCAGTAAGGGTCCGAAAACCCGAACCAAGGGCAGAATGCAGCAGTACAATGTGGGCGTCCCATTTGAAAGAATTGTTTCACGAGTCTGAGAGGGGGAACAAATACATTCTGGTCGCAATGGATTACTTCAGCAAATGGCCTGAGGCATATGCGATACGCAACCAAGAGGCAACCACGGTAGCGACGGTGCTAGTAGAACAACTATTTAGCAGGTTTGGCGTCCCGATGTAATTACATTCAGACCAGGGGCGTAACTTCGAATAGAATGTATTCCAGAAGGTTTGCACGATGCTAGGGATCAGGAAAACGAGAACAACACCATTGCAGCCACAGTCAGATAGAATGGTGGAAAGGTTCAACATGACCTTGGAACAACACCTATATAAGGTCGTCAGCAATAACCAGCGTGATTAGGATGAACATATTCCCCTATTCCTGTTGGCATATCGCTCTGCCGTACATAATAGTACAGGCCTGACCCCAGCCAGGGTCCCATTCGGAAAGGAGCTGCGATTACCCTGCGGTTTGGCATTTGGCTCCCCCAAAGAACCTTCCCAAGACATCGAGGATTATGTCGACCAGCTCCAATATAACATGCTGGCAATACACGAATTAGCCCGAAGGCAGATGTTGGCCACCAGTGACCGGATGAAGACGCGATACGACCTCAAGGCCAATTCAGTCGGGTTTCAGGAGAGAGACAAAGTCTGGCTGTAAAACCCCCAACGGAGCAAGGGTAAATCCCCAAAGCTTACACCCGCCTGGTCAAGAGGCTTAATGATGTTGTCTACCGGATCCCTCGAAACCCCAAGGCTATGTTGAAGGGGGTCCATTTAGATCGACTTGCTCCCTACCATGGAGCGGATGTTTCTGATCGGGACGATCAGAATTAAAGGGGGGGGCGCACTGTTACGAAATTTACCCAAAGCCGACCCTGTTTCATTTCAGTACGACAACAAACGCTTTGAGATAAAAAAATGGTTCTCGAAAAGACTCGGCACCTGTAGGAGTGATGATGATTTTTACGAGAATTTTCTATGCTGGTTTTATGAAGGAAGGAGGCCACGATCGCGATTCAGTTGATGGAGCGAAGAGCTTATATATAACATTGTTATTGTAATATTTGAATCAGCTGTTGTACATTCGATGTAAATAAAAGTTTCTAGAGAAGTGAAAGTGAATATTAGTTTTATAATTTTAAATTGAACCCACGGACTTTACAACAGTATATTAGTAACTCAGCAGACACGTATTTTTAATGATACAAACAAACCGACAACTACAAACATAATTTTAATAAAAGTTCAATGCGAATAACATTTACAACACTTTCATTTTCTAATAAAGAATAAACAAATTGGTACTGCAACTAGATATATATATATATATATATATATATATATATATATATATATATATATATATGTGCTTTCACATTGCCAAGCAAACAATTAAGGTTGATAAAGTTGTAAATATGAAAGCAAATCAAGATTAGGTTGGCTTGCCCCCAAGATGTACTAAAGAGGTAGGTACTGAATTTCAGTATAACAAGTACTTGTTAATGTTCCTATTTAATACTTTGTGTGTAAGTGTAACAACATTTTTACATAAGTACTTGTTGTGTAATGTTATGTTTTGTGTTTTTTTAATATGTATTAAGTTAAACTATATTACAACAGCTAATTTGAATAGAGTCTGTAGATATTTAATATTTTAAAATCATCTACTTAAATAATTATTCTATAGTTTCCTGTCATATGTTCCTTTGCAATTATATTTAAATTAAGAACTAAATTACACATTAGGATTAATACGTGAACCATAACCAAATACTTATAATTATTTTAATTTTCCTGAAATTTATGACCATTGCTAAGAATGTCACAAAAATCAGACAGGGGATAATGAGAGACGAGTAGTATATTAATTTATAAGTTTTGGCTTCCATCATTCATTCTGGAATGAATGCCCCTCTTTTTTCCCGTTATAGTCAGTTTATGGAATAAATCGTGATAAATAATCAAAATATTTTAGTTTTGTTATGATAGATATTGGCTCGACTGATCTTCATTAATAAAGATAGCTTGAAATTTTAGATGAGTATTTCTGATAAAGAAAACTTTTTATAAAAAATTGTTGTAAAGCTTTACAACTGTTATACGAAGATGTACACTGAAAACAACGAAGTAGATAATTCATATATTCAGCTCCAATTCGAGGTGTGTAAGTGTTGAGCAATATTCTTTTTAACAACTTTCTCTTGCATCGTATTAAATTAACAACTGAAGTAATCTCGTATCACGTTTATACGTACAGAAATCTAACAGCCAATTTAGTTTTAGGTAGGGCACCATCTCATTCCATTCAGCATAACATTACAATCGTATAATAATGCATTTACATAAATAGTACTAAGCACAAAAGATGTTTCATTGTGTACGTACATGGGTTTCTGGTTCAAATTATAACAGACTCAAATGTAATGCTGGAATAACATTGGCTATAAGCGTTGCTATTATTACGTTTAGCATTCTGATTTAACATGTATTTCTCGTATGGTAAAACAGTCGGTGGTTTTATGCGAAATTTATTCGAAAGCTTTCAGCAAAACAGTTGGCGAAAATTGTTTTGCTTGTTTTCATAGTGCGAGTGATGGGCAGATTTATATTTGGAAGGCAATGAATTTTTTAACTTGTTAGTAATTTGCTTTTTATGTTTATATCTGGACATCAGTTGCATAACACTTAGGTTTCAAATACTATACTCAATGTATATATTGTATAGAGTAACCGTTTTATTTAAAAACATTATGTACTTCAGTTGCATTTAAGACATATTGATTTTAAAATTCTGAAAATTTGACAATGTAGGTAAGCCGATAGGTTCTATGGGACAACAATATTTTCAGAACTGTGGCACTTCCTGTTATACCGGAAGTAGACAACAACTTTCTTATATCAAATAGAACACCCTGTATGTTATTCGATAATTTATTATGCTATCTCTAAACCTAACTATTCTCAAGATATTTGCATTTTTATGTCAAAAATGACAGATGCAGTCCTGCGGGCAACCGACAATTGTCGCTAAACAACCATCTGTTTTAAAACGTTTTTTTGGCTTGCCTTATTGGAAGACTGAAGCCAGCAGAAACAGCCCCATTTTCTACAAGGTGTTCTTAAAAACAAACGTGAAAATGACATTCATAATAAGCTTAAAACTCAAAATTTTCAAACAGAAACTCCCAATTTTTTTGTCGGTTTGTTATTCGGCATTAAAAATGAAAGTAACTTTGTCATACTTTCCCTATATCTAAATCTCATAACTTTCGATTATATTACGAAAATGTTTTTCTGCCCATTAAAATATGATGTTAACTTTTCTTGAAAAAATCAAGTTAGCAGTAGCCGCTGGAAAAATAACTGGGGGCTACGAAATGTCGCTCAGTTTTTCAAAATTGCCAATTATGCTTACACAAAACGTAATAGGAGTAAATATTCTAAAGAAGATTATTTCAATATCATTATTTTTTATAGCGAATATAATAAAGTAACAAAAAATCAGAGGCCATTACGGAAAACAATTAATCGAATAATACTACCTAGAGAATTTCCGATTAGTCAAACTAACAAATATTATGAAATATCTAAAATTATTAACTGTAATTTTCCTAGAAAAGAACAAATGCAAAATAACAGGCACATTTTAACCAACTTCATTTATAGTGCAATGAACCGTCAAAGTTGCGCCATAGAAAAGGACCATTGAATCTCCTAAACTTCATCTTGTAAGTCATGCACTTTGGCCAATGGTATGTACCTTGTATCTCAATTTATTCAAATAACGTACAGCTAGTTACAGTACCTATACGACTCCATCACAGCACCATTGTTTTCTACATCTCATGAGGATTATAGTTACTCGAATCGGTAAGCCTTATCTGAGGATATTGTTAAAAAATAAATGGTTTCCTTGGAAACATGTTAAAATAAATTCTACAGAACCAGTCTGATGGAGTACGGATTTTGTGTTTTTTCAATATTCCATGTATAAGGTACTAATTTACTCAACCAAAATAAATTTCATTATTGGCATCAACCAAATTGTGGTTTGACTGATACAAAGTTATCTGCATTTTTAGTACTGAATAAGATGTCTGATAAATATTAGACAATTCATTCGGAACTAATTCATTGTCTGAAATGTTCATTTTCTATTTTTTTGACAAAGTAATAAATGTGTCCAAAAAAGAGTTTGTGGCTAATGATAAAAAAAGTTAATGATCGGTGGGATCTACAAAATTACTTTTAGCATTAAAATGATGGATCAAAATATATACAAAATTAGTGTGTTATGTCAATAGCTATAGTGCCTGCAGCTATTGTTTCTCCGAATCGGCAGGAGCTACAAATTTGATTTGAGCACAGGATAGGAAATAACACAATTCATTCGGAACTATTTCATTGTCTGAAATGTTGCATTCAAAATTTGTGGCATTGACAAATATACGATGTACTTGTTTTACAATTGGATTACTGCCTTTATTTGCATTCAAAACAGTGTACTACTTGGATCTAGGCACGTGTTATAATTGCCTTGTAAATTGTTAGTTTATGGAAGGCACGTTTCTACTGACTAATTGAAGGAGAGCAGGGGCAGCTGATTTTCAGCCCAAACAATTGAATTCATCCTTGCCATATGCGTTTCCGAATATAAAGAAAGGTAATAATATTATTTGGACGTGTTCTCGGAATTTGTAATCATATACGCACATGCTACACCAGGTAAATAGTTTAAGTTACAGTACCGTATCCGGTAACTTTTGGTATTATAAGAATAAAATATAACAATATTTAAAAATTTAGTTATGGTTGACTAAGTAAATTTCAAGGAAACACCAAAATAGGTTTTAGGCTTTTGAAAGTCATTCATTTGTTTAAAATGTAATCATCACGAATTATGACAATAAAACTTGCTATGTGCAAATTTGACAATTAACTTTTTATCTGTTTTCCTTTGTTGCTATTTATAATAGACTTAACTGAAACAAATGGTTATGGTACATTTATTAAAAACACTAAACATATGCTATATTGTTTTTCAAAAACGTCTTCACAGCCGGGGATTTGGAGCAGTAACCCAAAATACGGTTGGGGAGATATTCTACCCCTTTCGTCTGGTAAGATACAAGAGAGCAGTTTCATTAAGGATATAAAACCAATCATCATATGACCAATGTAAGAAAATGTGAATCAAATATCAAATTTTACAAGTTTATATTAGAAATACAGGCAGTGCCAGATCACAAAGATCACATAACTAACTACACTTCTGCTTCATTCAAAAACAAGAGGAACATGTTCACTACTAAGGATTTTTAGTGAAAAAAAAAAGTATTTTCTCTGTCTAGCTAGAGGTGCAAAAATACAAAAAAAGTATTTTTTTCAGATGAGCGTTTAAATATTTATTTTTCGAGTCTATCAATTCTATGAAAGAACATATGGTAAAAACCGAAAACGTCAAAATAGTTGCAGTATCTATATCGGACTTTCTACACTCTGCGTTCAAAAATTGGTTAAACATGAGATTTTTAACTGATTTTACTATTCTGATTCTTTTAAGTCTTTTTTATTTTGCTATGCTTTTTTGAAAATAGCTTCAGCAAGTCCATAATTTAATAACCATTAAAAATACAATTAATAGATTTTTAATTAAGGTCAAAAAACCTAAAGCCCAGGAGTTTGAAACCATATGAATTTCTATTTAAGTAATAGTTCATACGCAATAAGTCACATGACTTTAAAAGCACATTTGTTTCGAGTCTCTTATCGTAAAAGTTATTAGCAATTCGACATCCCATCTAAGACAAGGGATAAAGCTGCAGTTCCTACAAGGCATCATGAGCGGTTTCGTCAACATATTTGAAAGTATTGCAGCTGAAGCATCCAGACTGGCACATTAGAATAAACGGTGGACTATTATCTGTAGGGAAATTCAAACTGTTGTTCGCCTATTGTGGCGTGGTTAACTCGCTAAGCACTTAGTCAGCGAAGGAACAAAAGCTGTTATCAAATCCAAATCAGATAATTTTCGCATTATTATTCTTGCAAATACCTGCAAAATTTTGGGGCTTTTTGTTTCTTTTATGGTATTAAAAGTGATGAAACGATCGTAATGTCGTTACCGAAAAAGTTGTAGAGAACTAGAAAACATTGAAATAAACTTTCAGTTTGCAATTTTCAATATATATTTTAAAGTCATTGACAACGAAGTAAGAATCGACTTTAAAACGTTTGATTTGTCTTTCAATCTACAGCTTTTTATTTCGATTGTGGCGTTATTTCTCAAGAAAACATAAAAATAATTGATATAAACGTTTATACATAATCCTGATTGGAACACATTAGTGGAAGACAGCCGTAAACACAGAAAAAATTATTTTTTATCCAAAATTCAATAAATTTAAATTATTTAATAATGTGTTATTTTCAAATGTACATATTATTATTATTCCATTGAAAAAGAGGTCAGTATAAGACCTTGTAACGTCTGAATTATTAAATATACAGTTTTTGATCTTCATACGTGGTATTATTTTCCTAAAAACCTTTAAACATACACCAAAATATGCTCTAAATGACCTTCAGGAATCAACGTAATTTGTGTTTTTTTTTTATTTGTAGTGTCATTGAATGTAAATACATTTATTAAAGTAGAGTTGGTGTTTTTGTGAATGTAGACACTTGTCCCTGTTTGATTTTTAGGTCGAGATGTTAGCGGTGGTTGTATGATATATTTTACTATTCGAACAACAAACTATTTATTGCAATAGTTTATGTAACCCCAGAAAGATGGAGTAATTGTCAAATGTCATATTCCATTTCGTTTTGTAAGTATTTTTACACAGACATATCAATGCTTGAGATTGATAATTTACAGATTTGCTTCATCTGGTGAAAGAATTGTACTACAGGTTCTATTTCCACAAATCTAAATAACTTATTTACAAATGAAATGTTTTAACTTTACATATTACACGTCATACATTTCCATAAAGTTTCTTTATTTTTCATGTCCAGCTAGGAAACCGAACCTTTGGAATTGTTGAAATATACAGAATGCTAATGTTTAGAAAATATCAAAATAAGTTCGCATGTAAAAGCAGTTTGTTTATTAAATATATTAACACGCCAGCTATAAGCTTGACCTGTATGTATGTACGAGTACTTATGTTTGCATCAATGCAACGGAATTTTTTCACCGTACCTCTCAAGACGTCTGATTAATTTGAAAATTTGCACACTTATTAAGACCGATGACAATACAATAACATGTGAACTTTATTCTGATGTCCTGGCTAGAACCACTAGGATAAAGGAAGGAGTAACTTTGCATGTTTATCATGTACAATCCATAGACGACAGTAAATATTTTCCTTTATTGTATTAAAAAAATTTAATTGAAAAAAATTAAACACAAACCGCAAAAAAAAAACAATTGATACCAAGCACCCCACACTTTTATTTAATAAATTGCTTGTTACTTTTTACTTATTTTAAATATATTAAAAATTCTATTATATTAGAACAGTGGATTTTCTTTCGACCGCTGTTGAGCAGACAGATACTAGTTCAAAATGTTTATTATTTTTTTAAATTGTTTGATTTAAGGCATGTTTTCCTTTAGTTTTCTTATACTATATTTCTCAACATAATAGAACTATTATATGGGCAGTAGTTATTGACGGGGGATATTAAACAAGTTTCAATCTTACCTTTACTAACGACAAAAGTACTTAACACGTCCCTGTCACTTAACCGATATTGCAGATATTAAATTCCTAGAACGCTGCAGATAACATGCTCCCGTTCAGGTAAGTGGAGAAATTTACGGAATGGACCACCACCGGTGCTACAACCCCCAACAGTCGACACATAAGGGAAACTAGTTAAACAGATAAATAAAGCAGATAATATTTTTCAAATAAATCCATCTTGATGGTAATGGACATTCCTAGCATTTATGTACGATAGGAAGGTCATTTTTTTGATATTCTCTCTAAATATTAGATTCATGTTCAGAAAAATAATTCGGGGGGGTGGTTAATCTTTCTTGATGGGTTGTAGATTGATTAGGCCGGAAGAAATTATATATTTATTCATGTATTTATATTGTATATATATGATATATATTTGATTGTGATGAAAACAACTGTTAATTCCTTAAAAATGATCTTTATACCACAACTCAATTTCTGGGGGTGGATGAACTCCCAAATTCCCCCTCTATCAACGACCTTGATTAGATTGCAAAAATATTGGTAAATAGTGGTTGGTATAAATCATAGTTTTACTTTAAATACCCTTATTTCTTTCGGCAAGTTATCAGAAATTGTAATATTGGCTGAATTCTAACTAATAATGGAATAAGTAAGTAGACTGAGGAATAATTCAAACTTCTAGAATCAGTTGCATAACATTTGGAAACGGTTCACCCTAATAACGTGACTCAAGCTTATTCTCAAAAAGTGTCCTTCCGACTACCCCATAAACACCACAATTAAATTAGAGAAAGAACTTCAAAAATTACTAAAAACATTTCAAATAAGATCAAACACGTAAATCCCAAGATGGTCACTTATATTTTTATATGACTGGAAATGAACTATTAGTTAGAAAATAGAAAAAAATCAATAAATCTTCACTATCAACAAATTATCTACATTTAAATGTAAGTCAGTATATATCAGCAAAAAATTACTGATAGGCAATGATTCTAGTAGAATATACACAGTATGATGTCCGATGTCTCTTCCATATGTGACAAATTATTTTTTCGAGCCTCACTACGTTGAGAGGTTTCAAAGTTTGCGTAATGTTACACAGATTAAGCAAAACGTCGAAAAACCAGAATGCTAGTCATCTAGAACCTGATTCTAATAACGCTATGTCTAGAAGTAGCGTCAGTTGCACTTTGAGAGACCTTTGGTACCAGTTTAATGCATCTTTCCTCAGATTGTGTGTGACAAGGAGAGTCAAGTTTCCAAACTCTGATCTTTTGCCATGAAGTGAAGGTCCTCATTAAAAATATATAGAAGATGTACTGTAACCTCTCGGGCCGAACAATAATATTGGTGAAATCACTGTCAGAGAAGTTATTTTTCAGTAATTTAAATAATCTGCATGTGGTGCCCCATTTAGCTTCTCTTACTTTTATTATTCTTCGCAGTGCCAGCTTGGGCATGTAGTCTCTGTCATCAAACGACATACTGCTAAGTAGGTTTTCTGGCTGTGCAAAGAAAGCAACAGCGTCCACAACAGATCTCAGATTTTCGGGAAGAAATCGACATTAAACAGTATGTTTTGTAGAAGGTTCGCCAAACTTGGAAGGCGGATAGGTGGGCTCATGTCTATATTATGTAGCCTATATAACATCTAAATAGTGTACGGTTTTTGGATTTTTTTAATTTAATATATTTTTCTTAATTCCCAGATTTTTTGAATATTATTGGTTTGTCTTCCAATGGGATTTCATCTCATAAGATTGACCATCCCGCATTGTTTGGAACGCAACATTGATTATTTCCCTTAGCAGCGCCTTGGTTTCTATTTCTATCTCGAAAATGACGAATTTTTAATGAACGATTTATCGATCTTGTTAGATAAAATCCCATTGGAAGACAGGCCAATAATATTCAAAAAAGTTATACTTATAGGGGAACTGTCAAAGAACTCCAAACGCGTGGATTCAGAGACCCTTTAATTTTTTTGTAGGGGAACGAGCCAAGCAACTCATTTATGAGAGAAAAATAGAAACCAAGGAGCAGCTAAGAGTTAGAATAAATGTTGCTTTTGAAACAATGTGGTATGAGATGTGAATAAAGACTACGACTGTATCTGTCAGAAAAAGGTGTCGCCATTACATCCGTAGTGGTGGAAGCCAGATTGAATAAAATTTATAACAAATTATTGCAACTTAATGTATGTTTTATTTTCTGTAGTTCTAACATTATTAGTTACAATCTCAAATTTTATTATGATACTAATTCCATTTCAATACGTGTGATATATATAGTTGAAAAGGGGTTGAAGTAGAGATGTTTTTGTAAGCAGTCAAAGTTCTGGGTGAGCTTCTTTTTTTTTCTAATGTGATAAAGTGTTCAACTTAATGACTTTTTAATGGAACCTCGCCATTTGTAGACTATATATATATAATTTTTTTAACCAATTATTTGTGTCAAATATCGAATGCAGATGAGCAAACAAACATCATAGATTAGATACTCTCTTCGAGATGTCATTCTTTCATAGATTAGATTTAATTTTTATATCTGGGAATTAAGAAAAAATATATTAAATTAAATAAAAACAGAAACCGTACGCTATATAAAATAGCACATGAGCCCACCTATCCACCCTCCAAGTTTAGCGAACCTTCTACCAAACGCCCTGTATAATCAATTCAAAAGTGTGTTGGACTAGTCCTTAAAAGTCGTGAGTTGTAGAGACCGACATCTAGGATTTTCGAGAAAACTAGCACAAAACTAGCATCAAAAGCATGACACCTCGAAGAGAGTAAAAGACATGTTTTGCTTGATGAGGAACCTACTCGGAGCGTATAGACTAACGACCTAGTTCATCTTTAGCACAAATAAACCATCTCCAATGTACCATTTTTGCAGGTTTACGGTTTGTGAGTTCAAGATAACAGTTGGTACAGGTTGGCACATCTCATAAAGATATTCTAATACGTACTTAGATTATCGACCATAAATCAGCTACCGCACAAAGAGGCACCGTTGTTATATTCTCAAAATTGACTAATTGCTTTCCAACAAGTGTGGAATATTCCCTAGGGCGCGAAGTGCAACCATATACGCTCAAGAATAAATCACGAAAGGGTAAGTTATTGTAATGGAGCATACAAATACGGTAACGGTGTCACCAAATACTCCTTTAAATATTGAACCACGCCACCGTTTGAACACATATAACGCAAATTGCCTCATCTAAATTCCAAGGAACCCCCCTAATTATGTTGTGATCCAAGTAAAAACCATATAAGATAAGGCTTTGGCTTATCTGTCGTCTATCAAAGTAAATTCTTTTTATAAGAATACCTGCAGCAATATCTTTTGAAGTTTGTACCCGAGCTTTAACCAGAGTTAAGTCTGTGTTAGAAACCAAGCCAATGTCAGCAGAAACAACAGCACCAGTACATAGCGTCAACAAGCCGTATACATCACAGACTTTAGCAACTATCGGGGATTCCTCTGTGATCAGATGATTTTCTGGGAAGTATTTAGGTACCGAATTTTTATCACAAACAATTTGGGGTATTTACGTTTTTTATTTATACTGTAAAAAGTCATGATCTCTTTATAATGCCGTCAATAGGAAAATCTTCAAAAAAAAACGATATAAAGTAAGTATTTTTCAAAAATCCATAACTTGGTTGCAATAACTACTGGAACCTTAATTTGCTTTATAATGATAGCTTATAACGCTGAGATTAATAAGGCTAAAGCTCGATATTGTACATTACGTAGATCTTGCAGAATTGTAATTAGTTGAAATATTTTGCAGAACGAATCGTATTAACCCCGATAGTTTGATAGCGAAATGCAAAATATATTTTGAAAGCCCATAAAATACACTTCAGTTCGCATATCTTGGATTTTTGTTATGGTTTCGAAAATATATTAATACTGCCTGTGAAATTTGCCTTTAACTATATACAGATAACAATTAACGTAATAAATCAATGAAAAAATAGACCAATATGGGCAGGAAATAATTATGTAAATAAAAACATAATAAACTGCTAAGAAAAAAAATATTGTCTCGTCCCCCACCTCAAGAAAATTCTAGATCCGCCCATGTGGCTTGACAGCTATTGTCAGTGCACTGCTGGCTGGCTGTCGCATATTCCTACATTTAATGCAATATTTACTACTATTTTAAGCCAATTTCTCTGCATTATACGGATAATCCAAGATAGACAATTTAAAGTGGTATTTATGAACTTTAATAATACGGTGAGATATGCAAAATATCTTTCTAAATTATTTAAATTCCAAGTCTTCAAAGAATACTTATTCAATAGTACCCATGGTGAGTCCATATTAACTTAACATTATAAACTATTCTTTTGACGATCATTAATATTCCAGTATTAGTTACCAGAGAGTTAGAAATTCTTGAAAAAAATCGACTGTTGACCAGTTTTTCATAGTTTAATCGGTAAAGAATGATCCAATCAGGATGTATAAACACTCATTAAGAAGGGTTCTGATTCTCTACAACTTCTCTGTACACGGCATAACGATTCCTTCATCAATTTTCATTATATAAACAAAAACAAAAGAAACTCGTATTTTTACAGGATTTTATTATTTAAATCGTTTACTTCTACGAGTTTGCTATTAAAATCCTAGCAATAATTGTCTATATACAGTTACTGCTGTTGAAGTCTATATCTGAAGATGAGTTGAATTTTGCTCTAAAAACTGGTAAATCGCAACTGTACTTTATAGTGCAAAAACTACGTTGGCTACCAAAAAAAAAACAACACTCTCGAGCTAAGTCGCAAGGAAGTCAATCAAATTGAAATTTGACAAAATTTTTAGTTTGAAACGTAACAAATTTCAAGTCGCTAAAAACCTGTTGTTTCGTGCAAAATTAAGGACAACGAAATATTTCTATAAAAATTACGAATTCTCAAAACTTTGAAAATCGGTAGAACCCTAAAGATTTAGTTTTATTTTATTTTTAAAATTATTTTGGTAATCTACGCAAATTTCAAGAGGTTGTGCATTAAGGAAAACATAAAAAAATTATGGACGCCCTAATACATAAGGTCATTAAATGAGGAAAACGACAGCTTTTGCTAAAATATTCTTTTTAGTATCTGAAGAGAGGTATTAATAAACTCTATATTCGGCTGAACTTAGTATTGTCGAAGTACATTTCTGTATATAAATTTGGGCATTCAAAATAACAAACATAAGTAATTTGTTTATTTACAAGAAAGCAGACAAATAGAGACTTTTATAAGATTTTAAAAAAATAAATTCTAATGAGTTGCAACAAGAAAAGAATTCTTCGGCAAAATATTCCAATCAATTGATGATGCAATTTCTAGTCTCTAAATTGGAAATATCTAAACTCTATAAGATGCCTAGGTCTTACAAGCATGAACAAACTGTAGTCATGGTCTATGACGACACATGCAGAAATGTTTAGTTAAAAAAATGATTTTGTGTTGCACAGTTATTCATTAAGTATTTACTTATTCAAACTGCTATAAAACTTGTCATACATTTAATAGTAACCGATTACAAGAAACGGAAGGTTTCATATTTTCTCGGCATGTTTATATTTGTGCAATTTTTTAGAAACAACACTATTCTCTGAAGGATCTACTTTTATACTATTTAATTGATGTGTTGCCTTAACATTTGTTGTACTAAGGTTATAAGAATGTTGGTTAAATAATATAAAAATGACTTATGTTCTAAAAAATATTCCACTGATTGTTCAGTAGTTTCGTTAGCTATAGATTGACAAGTTTTTTCACCTCAAGTGGGAATTTGAGCATATCTGTCCTTCCAGTCCAGTACAATTTCAATTACTATACTTAAAACACATTCAGTGCCAGGATGATCTGTCACCACGAGCTTACGGCTGATATACAGAAAAATATTTTCCATAATGTGATATATAAAAGTACTATAAAGAGATGCCAAAAAGTAAAAATGTCAAGCGGAATTTTACTCACTCCAATTACCAAAAATAGCTGATCCTTATAACATATTGCGTAAATTGAAAAACATTTTACACAAGTTAATAAACAATTTTCATCTACTTAGGCTTAGTTTTCGAAAAACATTCCAATCAAGAGTCATCTATGTACAGTAAAAATGCACAATGTGTTTATAGACAAAGAGTCCATATCAATTTAGACTGGAAAAGATGTATTACTGGATACAAATGTTAAATTGTGGTCACAACATTCCAAAAAGATTTGATAAATTGGCATGAATCAGTTTATCTATATTTTTTTATAAAAAAAGTTCAACCTTGTTACATATTTGTAAATGAATGTAATCGAACCCGAAAAATAACCCATATTAAATAAAATGTTTCAAATTTAAAAAAGTGAAGTGGTAACAAAAGAAGGACTGATACTCCTGAAATGGAGGGACCAAAGTTAGGCTTTTATGGTAATCATAATTTATTTTAGGGAAATATTTAGGAGAGTTGTAGAAGAAGATTCGAGACAAAAGCAAATGTCCAGTGTATACCACAGCTTTCTATAAGACTGCTCTCAGGAAGTTTGTGATAGACATAACTTGTACATGTGAATGCACGCTATATGTTTTATAAATAAGTTTTGCTTTTAGTTTATCTAAAACATTTATGGAATACTTGATAATATATTTTTTTACTATTAGATGAATGATCACAAGGCAGCTTGTTGATATCGTCCATTTCCCTAAAACTAATTAGTCTGCGTCAACGTCATACATGATAAAATGTAAAAACGTCATAAAAAAACTTACCTACGTACATAAAATATTTTATGCAAGTGTCTGTGGGAAACACCACTTAATTGAACCAACTTACATCAATGTATTGTTAGCAATATATTCGGTGTATGCATACCACCTCTGATGTATTTCTTACAATAAAAGCAGCAGCGAGAATGTAAACAAGCATCCATGCATCATCTTCTACATACTTCCAGCTTTCCTCTTAAACTTCCTTGTGTGAGCTTACAAATACACCTTCATTTATTTTAGCCTCACTGGTCCTAGACATCCATCCTAGAAAAGAGTACAAACTTACTCATTGTATAAGGGTGATTCTCAGATAACTGTGATTTTTACAAATCAACATTTTTTTTAAATTAAAAATGCTTTCGAATTTGTGTTTTTGGTGCTATAGGTCTTTTATTGTGCTCAAAATAAAGTCTGTATCGTAGTTCTACTACACGTTGAGTAGAAAAGAAACTAGAACAAAAATAAGAGATTTCACGGCCAGGATACTGACACCAAAATTAAATATTCAAAATACTTTCATAATAAATCTCTTTAAATACTTAAAATAATTAAACAAATGATAAATTATAGGACTTCGATAATCACAACGGTATTTTCTTTCTTGATTTTAACAATCTTTAAAATTTATTAACCGTAGAATTACAATAACAAAATATAACATTAGTTAAATCTATTATTCATGTCTACCAATCAATATTGGGGTATAATTGCAGCATAATTTGATGAATTGTACAATAGATTTTAGTTATAAAAGCTAAATTTTAGATTATGACGAAGAAATTTTGTACATTTAGTTTGAAAAACGAAAATCAGACATGCCATAGTAGTGATATTTTGGGTATATTTCTATAAGTTAATTCGTGCATGATCAATGAATACTTATGCTTTAATATATACAATGTATACAAATACATATACAAATTTATCATATTTATAATTTTCTGATCAAAAAAAAAAAAAAAATATAATAAAATTTTAGTGTTTGGGTACAAAATTTTGTGTTTATGCGTCTGTGTCGCACCAATGGGTCCACAGTTTTCCCAGTTACTCATAGATGTTCTGTCAAATGTTTCAAATTGTCCCGAACGTTCCCAGAATACTGCTAGTATTGTATGTTCAATAGAAAAATCTTCATTTTGTCATAAGTGTTATTCAAAAGAACTGCATATGCCGGAAAAATAGGTACCATAGTTGCAATACGCATAACCAATGCTTTTAGGCTATGTTTAGAGCAATATTTTTAAACAAGCTCTGTTGTTCAAGATCAGGACCGTGTTCTAAGTCAGTACTTATATTTTTTCGCATATTCCTTTTCTATATGTTTAAAAAGATTTGTGAAGCTACCGAATATATTTATTTTGTTTGCCTATTTATTGTTGATTTGTCTCTAAAAAATAAACATTATGTTAACATTATCGGTGCCTCGCGTCCAACAAAAATAACAAAATGATTCCTATTTTTGTCTGGCACCACATAATTGGTTGTTTGTGTATTTTAATAGCTCTCAAGGTTATCTGGATAACCGTTATGTAATTGTGTTATTCAATACATTTTTATGACTATGCAAAATAAATGCATTTTATATGTTATCATTGTAATAAAATTGGAAACGGGAATTGTTGTTATTTCCTCATTGTAAGTAATAAAAATAGTCACTGATTAGGACAAATAGGAGTCATCTAGGTCATGGTACGAGTTCAGAACGGAAATCATAAAACTTGGAAAGTCTAAACAAACGTGATTTTTATTCTTTATTTGTTAACGAGTTTGTGCAATTACTAGCAAATAATAGAAATCGGCAATAATGAAAATTAATGACACTTTTTAAGAGCATGTGGGAAAAGAATGATGAAACATAAAAGTTGGCTAACGCGATTCCACATTGTTCTTGGCAACTCATAATTCTTAATCCGTCATAAATCAAATTTAATATTATTCTATTCTTCATGCTTTGTTAACTTTCACGTATGTTAGCTGTATTCTGTTAACTGTTTCAAGCGATCCAATAAGAAGAGTGTTATACAGAGAGATTAGGTTTTAAAGTTTTCGTTTAGAACCTCAGAACAACTTTACAAAACACGGGAAAAGTATTATAATCTATAATACAACAATAAAAAAATATTGATAGAACAGATGCTGATTTGACAAGGGAATTTTTTTATAATTTTTTATAAAATTTATAGTTATGTAAATTCGTATGTGGTAGCAACCTTTGACCACCACAACTCATGCCAGTTCCTTGAAGATCTCGCTCGCACCAAAAGACAGTGTAGCCTGCTGGAACCAGTTTGGAAATATCGACACTTTTAGATTCAACAAGAGTTTCCAGACTCGTTGATTTTGGAATTTCAACCAAATGCTTTTTCAAAACTGCGGCAATTTTTGTTTTCCTTGTTGAGTTCTATCTGTTTTTCGAATTTACTACGGTTTCGTTGAGGGTGGTGGGCCAACGACGCATTTAGAAGCGGACTCAAACTTTTTTAGTACGGTAAATGACCAAAATTTGGCGCTCCGAATAAGGAAATAAAGCGCGAGGGTTGATTTAAATTAATATTATGAGGCAGTACGAAATGAATGGTTGAGCGGATCTGTTTTTAAATAAAGAGTAATTCATAAAATATGTCACAGGGAGATTAGAGACGTTATATCTATCATAATGATTATTTCTTTAGCCAAATAACTTTATGTAATTCGGTCTTGTTCCTCGAAACCCTAAGAACTTTGAACAATTGACAGGGAAATCGTGTAGCATAGGCAAAGCGTGGTAGTAAATGATTTAACAGATCTGTGTATTCAAGTAAATTATTGTTAGACAAGTTTTGTTTTTTGTGTTAAACAAATCACGAACAATTAAATGAGCGTAATCGCAGCAGAGAAAATTACTGGCATACTTCAGAAATTGGCTTGTTCGCCTAGGTACTTCTTGTATAAACCAATGTTTGAGATTTGAAATTTTTTGTTATGGGTGTTTTCCACAATGTTCTTTTTCACTAAATCGATTTCAAACTGTTGGCCACTTCCAGGATACTAGTGATTGACTATAACTTATAATATTTATAATGGAATTGTATAATTTTTAGGATGAAAGTGAAATCCATAAGATATGTTTTATAACCACTTGGTATGTCTGCGACCCATAGTCTCCGAGATAATTCATAAGAAAAAAATAGCCTTCAGTCTCAAATATAGCTAACAGAATTTCGAAATTTTATGAATTTATATTTGCGGCTACATTACGATTTTTTCATATAAATTAAATTATCTCAAAAACTCAGATCAAATGAACAAAATAAAAACCGTTACGAAATAGATCAAAACGGCCATTCTTTATTATTAGCGCACTCTTCCGCATAATCAGTGAAATAATAATAATGGACAGATGTCGGCACACTTTCTTAATACACTCTGGTTTCGTTTAATTCATATTTTTTAAAACTGAGCTGTCAAGGAGTTCTATTCGAGGATACTTTGACAATTTTATCTTAGTAGTGTTTATATAATGCAGCATTAAGAACAAATAAGCGAACCTGTTGGATATTATAGAATGAGATCCTGACCGGTCATAGTTACCTAATGGTTGCCTCAAAGAAAGGGTTCTTAATGGTTTTACCTGTAGTTGATATTTCTCTGAATTCCTTAGGAATTATAGTGATTTACCGCTTACAATGATCATAAATGGTTTGAACGGAACACATTTGAGAGGTCTTAGTTAGAATCAATGACGTCACGAAAACTTCAATAAAAGATTTCTTTAACGGATAATATGTTAAAGCAATAGTTGTTTTAATTATCCGCTTCTTTCTAAAACAGCATCTTTAGGTTATGTATTTATTATATGTTAATACAAACATTTAATAACAAATTTTGATGAGTTGTAACCGATTAATAGCTATTAATCGTATTACATTATTAGATTATCGAGAACCTCGCAAATCAAAATGGATATTTCAAAATTTTAGGTAAACGTGTTTTTTGGATACTGGCATAGCAAAATTAGTTAAATTTAGTACTTACCTGAAATTGAAGCTAATACATAAAAGACTTGATGTTTCTTCGGAGTATTTGAAGTAAGTTAGTGTTGAGTAAGAAGTTCGAAAGAGCTTAATTTTACATGCAGTATTTTAAAACGTAACATAGACTTATACCCAAATATTGTTTTCCTCAAGTCATCTGAGTGTCAGCATTCACTAAATGTTTCTGTTAAAAACTTTCAAGAGCGCGATTGATAGAAATACTATTCGGTTTTATTAGCCGGAACCGTCAGAGTATATTATTAAAGGCTTCCTATCATTGACAAATTTTTCCTTTAAGTATTCCAGTATGCTTTTTCATACACCAATGAGTTCCTAGATTGTATATTGTAAAAGTATGGATCCTTAAGTTTTGCATTAAGTGCATGCTTTAATCACAAAGGCGATGTCATCATGATTGGAACTATTTTTGACCTTTAAAGAGCTGCACATATCACACCGGTCTTTCCTTGGATGGAATATTGCCATAGTTTTGATTTCTTTTTCCGTTGAATACCCATATTAACATTTCTTGATTTCTTGCAGTGAAAATTTTGTTAATAAAATAACATTTTCAGACTGACCATTCTTCACTAACTAGATATATTACAAAGAAATATTTTTTTCTCAGTCTGCTCATGTTGCTCCAAATTTCATTTTTTATAATTATACATCCAATATTTGCGATTTCCTTTATTCTCAAAAGTTAATTTTATCCATGTTCTATTGTTCATCATGTAAGTTATAATCTTGGTCATGTAAATTTTCAAGAATGGTCCTGATGGTTTCCATTTTGATGTGGGAAATTTATGAATTCATAATTTCCAATCTAACTACCTGTGCGTTTTGCATTCAGAAATCAGTTTTCTACAGCTTCTTGGTCGCTAAGTTCATTGTTGTTATTTTCACTCACACTTCGATTATAGAATTTACTGTGATATTTTCGTGAGATTACTTTAATTAGGTTCACCAGCTGTGTATTTCTCATGGCCGTAAATGTAGCTGTCAGAAGTTGTCTGTAATAGTAAATTGTTGTCCACATTTTTGCTTACATGGAATATCAAATTATCGCATAGAATATTGAAAAACACTTTAAGGCAGCAAGTTATTTGCATTGAATATAATTTGACGCTGTTTTCAAAATATCCAGGAATATCACCTAAACTAATGTTATTACTAGAAATATTTTGATATAAAAATTCATTATTATTCGAAAGGTTTCTGGTCAAACTGCAATTATTTGAAACCCTCTGGGGCCGCTTCCATTCCTTCAACCAGGATCCCCATTATTTTAAATCATTGTCACTATGCCCTCTTTCTTCTGCCCACCGGACTCCATTTCGTTATGTTATTTATCGACTGCTTTCTTGTTATTCTAACATGTCCGTACCACAAAAACCTACTTTATTCGATGGATCCGATATATCCGTTTCTAACTTCCACCCACTTCGTTTCAGTATATGGGTGATTCTTAGATAACTGTGATTTTTACAAACCTACATCAAAAAATGATTTAAAACTTGTGTGCTGGGTGCAATTGGTCTTTTATTATACTCAAAATTAAACCTATAAAGTATATCTTCTACAACTTCAACACAGAAACGAACAAAAATTAGAAATTTCACGGCCACGGTACTGACACCAAAATGAAATATTCAAAATACTTGCCTAATAAATCTCTTTAAATTCTTAAAGTAATTAAACAAATGATAAATTATATGACTTTGATAATCATACAAGGGTATTTTCTTTTTTGATTTTAACAATCTTTAAAATTTATTAACACTAGATTTTCAGATAACAATTTTTATAATAGTCTTAGAATAAAACAATGTTTAACATTAATTAAATCTATTATTCAATTTTACCAATCAAGTTTGGGGTATAATTGGAGCATAATTTGATGACTTATACAATAAATTTTAGCTTAACTTTAGATTATAAGACGACTCTATTGAAATTTTTACATTTAGTTTGAAAAACGAAAATCAGACTTGCCACGGTACTTACATTTTGGACATATTTCTGTAAGTTATTCATGATCCATGAATACTTATGCTTTAATATACAATTTCGACGGTAAAATACTATCAAATTGATCATATTTATAATTTTCTGAATTTTGTATACTAAATAAAATACTAGACATAAAAAATCACAGTTATCCTTCTGTCTGTTTGTTCTTTTTGGTTTTTGTTGTCTGTGATGAATTTAATGCTTCTTTTATGTCGGAACAAGCCACACATTTGGATATCTTCATGTATAAAGTATTTGTTAGTTAATTATTATGAGTAAACTCGATTCTTTCTTTTACTTGCTTCCAAGATTTAATCTTACTTCTTAGGTACAATGTCTGCTCCTATCTGATGAGTTCCATTACATTTCCTCCTTCTGTATTTCTGTAATTACAAATTTCTCTATATCCATTTTTGTGAATCCATCTATGATTGTTCGCTTGTATATTACATAATGCAAATCTTAGTTTTCTGCCCGTATGTAATTTTTTTTCTCCTGATTATCATTAAGAAATCAGATATTTTAGAAGCCTCCTAGAATTGCCTTATTCTTTTACATGTATTAGTTTGTTTTCTGAATGATACTTGTGGCATATTCTTCAATGTCTAAGTGCTTCTTGGGAAATAACACTACAGTTTAAAGAAAATTGCTGTATATTCCAAACGTTTCAGGGTCTAGATCAGACCCCGTTGTCAATGGTTAAGAAACTACGGATTGAAAAGGGCACAATTCTAAGATGTAAATTAAAATATTTCACAATGTGTATTATTTTGATTTTTGAGGTAACTAAGAGAATTTTATTTGTAATATACAGGGTAGCACAGAAATTTCTAAAGATCATATAATCATAAAGTTCCTTTCAAATTGGAATAATTTGAAAGGGAGATCTTCAGAACTTTATGTGGCGCTCCTAGGTGTTATTTCCCAAGAAGCACTTAGACATGTATTAGTTTGCTTACGCCTAACGCTACAGCACACAATTTCTAGGGTCAATCTTTTCAGAAATCCGTTTTCAGGCAGGCATTGCTACCAATTGCCTAATACAGGTAAACGCTGTTTACCTGTTCGTCTAGGAAAGGTATTTGATTTCCTTGTTACCACCATATCTGGTAGGTATTCCTTTATCATGGGGATGCACCCTCAAGGAGTTACATGTTTTTCCAAGGGCTAAATAAAATAACCTTATGGAATTGGGTAATGAAAGCATTCCAGAGTAAGTTGAATGTTTTGCTTACCTTATATGAATCGGAATGAAACGATTTAATCACAGCAAGCATTCCGCCACAATGTAATACCAACAACAAATTTGGGTACAGTTGAATTAACAGCTATTTCAGAAATTTGTAGCAAGGTATATAGTTCGAATAGCTCAATACCAAACAATTATACAAACCAAAACAAATAATAAATGTAATGTATGTTACACGGTACTTGCAAAGTTTGGGAATACCAGATACAGACTCTTAGCATCGTCATGCTTACCTGATAGTATTGCAATTCAGTTTCACCTTTATTGTCTTTATTTTTAACAAAATAAATTAACTGTTTACAAACACAATGGGTAATACTCCAGCTGTTCCAATATCCCCTTTTCAATCTAGTGTTGATAACCAACGGGAACCTGCTAGTGTGGCCCGAGTGTCATCAATTCGGGGGAGTGGATAGCTGTTTTTCTTCGTAACATTGTTTAATTTTCTGTAATTAACGCAAAATCGGTTGGTTCCATCCTTCTTTTTCACTAACACAACGGGGGCAGACCATGGGCTAATAGACGGCTCAATAACTTCATTTTCTAACATAGACCCGATGTTTTCCTCGACTGTCTATTGTTGCCCTAATGGTAGTCGTCTAGGTGGTATGCCTATCGGTGGAGCCTTTCCGGTATCTATTCTGTGCTGGATGATGTTAGTACGATCAGTAGTACCATCTTGAGTATTATAAATTGCGTGATTTGCGATAAATTGCTTGACTTTCTGCTGTTCCTCTGCTGTAAGGTGTGTCAAATGGTTGGTAAACTGTTTAAGAAACTCCCAGACCTGTTTTATTCGCCGATGTCTGGTCCCCTTCTTCACAGTTGATGATGGTGTCTACTGACTCGAAACTATAGCTCGGCCAACTAAGTAGTCAAGAGCTGAATATACGGGCTTCACCATTCCAACGCAGCTCCCATGTTTTCTTTCTAGCTGCCCATGAATAATTTGATCCGTTCGACTGGGAATTCTGGTTGAAAATTTGGCTACAATTATTATGTCAACATAAATTCCTTATTTAGGAAACGGAGAACATCAAATATCGGGTTGAACTCATGTTGGCTAATTGAGCCCGTATCCAGTATAATTACGTCCAAATTATCGGTTACCAGGACCATATGCCGGATTCTGTTGTCCCATATCTGAAGTACTACATCTGCCTCACCCTGAATTGACATGGACTCACCGGTGACTGTTGTTGTTAGCTGGCAGGATTTTCGATGACCTCAAAACTCTGGACCTGGCAATGGACACAGCGGCGCCGGTGTCAAAAGTGATGGTTATTGCTCCGCAATTGATGGGGGTTCAAAAATTGACCAATATTCAGTTTCACTTTCAACGTCTTTCTTTTAACAAAATAAATTCACCGTTTACAATTAGTAATACTAAAGCTGTTCACTTCTTTTGCTGTCGATTAATCACACCGCAAATTTTAAACTAAACTCAATTACCCAACTTGTACAAACATCCTTTAAATAGCCAGTGCAGAAATACCCCAATGCCGTGACTATTTCTCCTTTACCAGAGTGTATTTCAGGAATCCTATCGAAATTTCGAGTCACCGGTGTGTTGAAACTTTTTAAACACATATATCGAATTTTCAGGATACTCGCTGTGTTGCTCTTCTCTTTTATTTCAGCCCGTTTTTTTACCTGTTGTTTTTATCGGAACAACTAATATAGAAGGTTTTTTTGGCGGCATTGAATTAATTTTATAACAGTATATTAAATAAGTAACTCATAATTAATTAGTTAACAGCTGTCAGAATTTTTATTATCACCAGTTCTATTTTCTTTTTTGTTCTGCAGTGAAATGATGATTTTTAAATATAGTAAAATTATCTCACTCACACTGCAATATTGCAGATATATAAACATATTTGTTCTCGCATAATGAGCAATAAATGAATTAGGATTCGTTTCCGTTCAATTACAACAGACACACGATAAAACTAACACCTCAGAACGTTATTAACATTGCAATCAATTTGTGATTATTAATGTTTTGCGAATTCCTTAACCTAGTAATCAATTTCATGGTTAGTAAATAATTTTCAAAATACCTTTCTGTTTAATTAAATCAAGTAACTTCAATATTTTTAATCGCTTAATTTGAAAGCACATAAGTGGAAAAACCATTAGCGTTATTTTTTTGAAAATTAACGGTGAAAGTTCTTGAACATACTTTTACGGATTTCGTTACCAAGTATCAAAATACCAACTAACTCATAACTTCAACACCCAAGAGCTATAAAAACAAACATCTCACAGCGGAACAGCCGACATATGTGGAATTTTATTCATTAGAAATGAGGGATAAATAAACGACATTTCCAGTAATTCCGAGCATATTAAAATGCAAGTCGCGACATACATTTTCTCACAAATGCATATCCACACGTGGAAACAAGCAGGTCTTTGAAACGTCTGTTTATTTTTATTTTCGGAGTGAACGTTTTATGAATGTTCACCCGGTCGTTTTTCTTGCAACATGCAAATCCAACAAAGAATATTGAAAAACAGTGTCATAAATATAAATATTTGTAATTGTATATATTAAAGGTTAGGTACGAAAACCATATACCACCTTTCAAAAATTGTTTTCAAATCTGGCTTAATCTGTTGTCGTTTCTCACTGTGTAGCCTAAAAAATGTGTTATACGGTTTGTCTTTAGATTCAATGGTTGATTAATAAGTTTTGAAAAAGTAGACACGGTAAATTCTTGGAATGAAACTCGAACTCATTTTTTGCATTTGTCAAAAAATTTAGACGCATTTTGTCAGCTTCATTTGTATGACCCAGGGGGTGGTAACCAGTGAGTAACTATATATTACTCACTGGTGGTAACTCAAATAGGTAATGTTGGTCCAGCTGTCGGTGAACTGTAATTGTAATGGTGTTTGATCGTAGCCCTCTTAAAAAATCCTTCAAGTACTAATTTTGACAGTTAGCACAAGTGACAGGTGACAGACACAATGTGATCTTTTTATCGGCCATTAGTATAAATCGTAAATCACATAATGTGATTTTTCGATTTTGGTGTTTGTTTAGTCTTTTGTCTGAGGAAGTTGAAGCCATAATTTGTGGTAGAATTTTGTATCAAAACCCATTGTTGCAGTATTCATACATGGTTTTAAGGTACTGTATGTAGCCAGAAGCTATAAACTAAATTGTATTTAAAAAATTAGTTATCAATAAGTTTTTTAGGCATTATTTTACAACCAACACAAATTGGCAGCAAACATCGCTTCAAAGAATAAACAACGAAAAACTTTACATGCCAGGTATGTTTATCTTTTTTCTCATACTATTATTTGTATTTCATTTTTTGTTTAATTTCAGGTTATGAGAAAAGTGCAGGCTTAAATCATTTACCATCTAGATATGGCCTTTCAAGCATAAAATGGCGGTAACGCTAGAAAGAGAGGGCAATAGAGACAATAAGAGGCTATTTCCCTTAGTGGGTTGAAGCAGCCAATGAACAACATGCTGAACGTATTTCATTGGAAGCAACTTCCAACCGACTGAAATAGCCTCTTGCCCTCTCTATTGCCCTCTCTCTCCTTAGTCTTACCACGACTTTATTCAATGCAGGCTATCTCCAGAAAGTACATTCTCTAAGAGTGCAGGAGACATTTTCGTATACTCTGCAGGAAAACAAAGAACTACTGATTATTACCCCCATATCGTGGCAGGTAAACCAATGAAAACAACCAAGCCATTATGTATGAGATACATGCTATTTTTTTTAAAGCTGCTGACAATCAGGAAAATAATATGTATATCGCAAAACAAAGAAGTTCCAACCCTGAATTTCAGTAAAAGTGTCTGAGCTGGATATAGAAGTCTGGCAGTAGTATGTCAATAGAAGATGATCATATTTTGTTGTATTTTACAGCATGCCAAAAAAGGGTGGTAAGAAAGAAGTCTTTAATTACAAATAGCCAGAATCTTAGAATAGAACTATTGAAGTGGAAGAGCTCCTGAAATTTACAAGCACCAAACATCCTTTGCAGCTATTACATGTTGACTCTATTATGGGGATATATATATATATATATATATATATATATATATATATATATATATATATATATATATATATATCAGATGGATGCAAAAATGGGTGCGATTTTTTCTGAAATTTGTGTACAAAAGGACAAGAATAATTTAAACCATCAACTTCAACTTTTCAAATCAGAGTACCCATGTTGTATTTCTTAATACAATTCTGTCTCAAATTCTAGGTATGTTTCATGTACCATATCATATAGAAACTAACAATTAGTGAGAACTTTATGATTGAACTAGTAATAAAAATTTCTTTATTTAAAAATTTCCGTAATTCTGAAAACGAGTAATTTATTACAAAAACAGAAATTAGCAAATCAAAGTAAATATGCAATTTATTAAAAATTCACTTCCAGTCAAGTGCAAGTCAAACTTCAAATTCTTGTAAGGCTTCAATTAATATTTGTGACTGGATTTCTTGCATTTTGGTTCTTAATTTGAATATATTGTTATATAGTCCGTGGGTTCAATTTAAAATTATAAAACTAATATTCACTTTCACTTTTCTAGAACTTTATTTACATCAAATTATACAGAACAGCTGATTCACAATAACATTACGATATACGCTCGTCTTCGCTGCTAACTAACTCGCGATCGTGGCCAGCTTCCTTTTTAAAACCAGCATCGAAAATTCTCGCAAAAATCAGTCATCAATCCTACAGCTGCCGAGCCGTTTCGGGAACATTTTTTATTTCAAAGCAAACGTTGTCGTACTGAAATCAAACAGGGTCGGCTTTGATAAATTTCGTAACACTGCCCCTCCTTTAATTCTGATCGTCCCGATCAAAAACATCCTCTCCATGGTAGGGAGCGAGTCGATCTAAATGGACCACCTTCAACTTAGCCTTGGGGTTTCGACGGATCCGGTAGACGACGTCATTAAGCCTCTTGACCACCTCGTATGGACCATCCCAGGCGGGTGTAAGCTTTGGGGATTTACCCTTGCTCCGTTGGAGGTTGTACAGCCAGACTTGGTCCCTCTCCTGGAACCCGACTGAATTGGCCTTGAGGTCGTATCGCGTCTTCATCCGGTCACTGGTGGCCAACATCTGCGTTCGGGCTAATTCGTGTATTGCCAGCATGTTATGTCGGAGCTGGTCGGCATAATCGTCGATATCTCGGGAAGGTTCTTCGGAGGAGCCAAATGCCAAATCGCCGGGTTATCGCAGCTTCTTTCCGAATAGAACCCTGGCTGGGGTCAGGCCTGTAGTATTATGTACGGCAGAGCGATATGCCGACAGGAATAGGGGAATATGCTCATCCCAAACACGCTGGTTATTGCTGACGACCTTGGATAGGTGTTGTTCCAAAGTCCTGTTGAATCTTTCCACCATTCCGTCTGACTTTGGGTGTAATGGTGTTGTTCTCGTTTTCCTGATCCCCAACATCGTGCAGACCTTCTGGAATACATTCGATTCGAAGTTACGCCCCTGGTCTGAATATAGTTCCATTGGGACGCCAAACCTGCTGAATAGTTGTTCTACTAGCACCGTCGCTACCGTGGTTGCCTCTTGGTTGGGTATCGCATATGCCTCAAGCCATTTGCTGAAGTAACCCATTGAGACCAGAATGTATTTGTTCCCCCTCTCAGACTCGGCGACATCGATGGCGATTCTCTCAAATGGAACGCCCACATTGTAGTGCTGCATTCTGCCCTTGGTCCGGGTCTTCGGGCCCTTACTGGCTGCACAGGTGGCACATTTGCGGCACCAAAATCTGAAGTCTTCGAAGTAATTCACCCAGTAGTACCGCTGGCGAACTTTGTCTAGGGTTTTATTCATGCCCAGGTGGCCTCCGGTAATCCCATCATGTACTTCGGTCAGGATGGCTGGGTACCTTTTTCTTTGGAACTACCAGTTGGGACTTGGTTTCTCGTCCATTAGCGCTTTCCCAAACTCGCTTAAGCATTCCACTGTCTACTCTTAGAGAGTCCCATTGAGCCCATAACGATTTCAGCACGCCGGAGTATCTAGCTACCTCGTCTCATCGTGGCCTGGGTACCACTCTCGTTTTGAGTGACAAGATTGGTTCGATGTCTGGATCAGTCATTTGGTCCTGGATGCACTATTCCGTTGTCCTGTCTTCATTGGCCTGTACTCGGATCTGCCTGATGGAGATACCCTCTCGCTGTTCCCTCTTCAGACAATGTCCGCATTCCGCTCTACAGGGTCTTCTGGATAGGGCATCGGCATTATTTTGCCGGCACAGTGTTCCACCTTAAAATCGTATTGCTGTAGTTTCTCCATCCACCTGGCCAGTTGTCCTTCCGGTGTCTTCATGTCCAGCAGTCATTTGAGGACGGCATGATCTGTCCGGATTAAGAAATGACGACCATAAAGGTATTTGTGGAAATGGTATACAGCCCTTATTATTGCCAGAAGTTCTTTTCTGGTGACGCAATAATTTCTTTCCGGTTTCAAGAATCCACGGCTGTAGTACTCGATCACCCTCTCTTCACCATCTTGCACTTGGGTTAGGACGGCCCCCAAACCTGTGTCGCTGGCGTCGGTGTCTAAGATGAACTTGCCGAACTCTGTAGGAAAGGCTAGGATTGGGCTGGAACATAGTGCTGCCTTCAGTCGCCTGAATGATGTTTCGTAATCCTGATTCCAATGGAAGGTCTCTTTCTCAGTGGTCTGCCGATGTAGAGGGACGGCGATGGTGGCAAATCCCTCAACAAAACGCCGGTAGTATGAACAGAAGCCCAAGAAGCTTCGGAGTTCATGCTTGTCTCTTGGGACTGGCCAATCACGGATGGCTTCTATCTTGTCTTCGTTGGTGCGGATTCCTGACTCGGAAACGACGTGGCCCAAAAACTCTACTTCTTTTTGGAACAAGGAACACTTCTTCGGGTTGAGTCTCAGGTTGGCGTTATTAATTCTGGAGAATACTTCGCCCATATTCTTCAGATGGTCGTCGAATATCTGACCTATGACTAATATCCACTTTTTAGTTCTATTGTGGAGAACCAACGGGAGCCTGCTAGTGTGGTCAGAGTGTCTTCGATTCGGGGTAGTAAATAGATGTCTTTCTTCGTGACATCATTCAACTTTCTGTAATCCACGCAAAATAGGGTGGTACCATCCTTCTTTTTAACTAGCACGACGGGAGCGGACCATGGGCTGATGGATGGCTCAATAACTCCATTTTGTAACATGGACTCGATGTTTTCCTCGACTGCCTGTTGTTGCCCCAATAGAAGTCGCCTAGGTGGTATTCTGATGGGTTGAGCTTTCCCAGTATCTATTCGGTGCTGGATGATGTTGGTGCGACCGGTGGTTCCATCTTCACTGTTGAAAATTTGCCAGTGCTTTGTGATAAATTGCTTGGCTTTCTTCTGTTCCTCTGGTGTCAGGTGTGTCAAACGGTCAGCAAATTGTTGTAGGAACTCTTTACTGGGCCCTGTCTCCTTCACCGACGTCTGGTACTCTTCTTCGCATTTGATGATGGTCTCTACTGGCTCGAAACAAGCTATCTCTTGACCATTGGTAATTCTGATGTCGTGGTTGGACAAATTCATGACTCTAATTGGTACATCTCGTCCGGTTTTAACTATAGCCCGTCCAACTAAGTAGTCATGAGCTGAGTGTACGGGCTCCACTATTCCAACGCAGCTCCCAGGATTGCTGTCTAGCCGGCCATGAATAATCTGTTCCGTTCGACAGGGAATTCTGGCTGGAGATTTTGCTACAATTTTTATGGAGGTAACTGAACTGTTGACGGGCCGTGTCAATTCAAATTCCTCATTTAGGAACCGAAGAACATCATATCTCGGGTCGAACATAAATCCATGCTGGCTAATTAAGTCCATTCTCAGTATAAAATCGTCCTCAATATTCGCTACCAGGACCCTATGCCGGATCATGTTGTCCCCTATCTGTAGGACGACATCTGCCTCACCCTGTATTGACATGGACTCGCCGGGGACTGTTCTGAGCTGGATGTTATTGGTAACTGGCCGAATTTCTGATGCTCTCAAAACCCTGGACTTGGCAATTGACACAGCGGTATCGATGGTGATGGTAACTGCTCGCCCATTGATGGTGCCTCTGATGACTAGGCTGCCGCTATCTCGGCAAAATTCCCGGATGGATACTGTCCTGGGGGCTGGTGGAGGATGAATCAGCATTCGCCCCCTTATGCTGACTGGTTGGAGTTTCCTTGGTTCGTAAGGTCGGTTTGTTGGCTACCCCTGGTTGGTGATCGTTCAGTAGCCTTACTCGGCAGTCACGTTGGAAGTGGCCTGTCCGTCCGCAGCGGTAACATGCCCCTCTGGTGCCAGTTCTTTGTGAACGTTCAGGCCAGCCAGCAGCGCTTGAAATGGTGACTCTGACTCTTCCCGGTTGAAGGAAACTCCTCGGCTTGGACATGTTCATGACGGCCAAAGCCCGAAGTAAAGCTTCATTACTCTTCTTGACGCCACTCAGTCTAAAATTTCTTTGTACTTCCACATCTCTAATGCCGTTTATGAAACTCTGTGTGGCCAACTGGTCTTTCGTTTCCTCTGGCAGGTCAGGGTAAGGCAAGTGTACTAACCGTCTAATCTCTGCTTCGAATTCTTGGAGGCTTTCACCGGATTTTTGCGTTTTTCCACTCAGGTGGACTTGGTATACCTGATTCAAGGATTGATTGTCGTATCGCTTATCCAGGATGACGATGATCTTGTCGAAATTGCATTGTTCCTCGACTGGAATGCTTTGGAGGAGTTCTAGGGCCGGACCTCTTAACGAAATTACCAGAGCAGTAGATTTTTCTTGATTATTCCATCCATTAGCTGTAGCCACCGCCTCAAATTGCCGTTTATACATGGGCCAAGATGAACTGCCGTCGAATGTGAGTTGTTTACTAAAGGAACCTTTGGTACTCACGGTATGCTGGTATTTTCCTCGCTGTAAGTCCTGTTGCATTTTTTTGATTTCTGTTTTTACCTTGTTTTGTGAGGCACTAATTTTATCTTGTACTTCACTTACTTCACTTTGTACCGTGTTTTTAATGGAACTGATTTCAAATTTCACCTGACTCTGGATGGAATCGATGTCATCTACTTTGATTTCAAGAGTCTCCACATTGACCACATTACTTTTTAGGATCTTTATGTCGTCGTTTATTTCTTTTATGTCTAATTCAACTATTTGCATTCTTTCATTAACTGTTTAATTAACTTGCGATACTATTTGCATTAATTGTTCAAATTGCAATTGTCTTTTTTCTTCCGTTTTGCCTTGTTTTTCTTCAAATATCTTAAATTCATTTTGTCTGTGTTCATCTAATAATTGAAATTCATTTTGTCGTTTTAATTCAAGTTGTTCTTGTTTTTGTTCAAATTTCGAGAACAATCCTTCAATTAAATTATGTTGTTCACTTTTCATAGTGGAAACAAAATTTTGTTGTTCGCTTTTCATCGTAGTGACAAGATTTTCTAATTTTATTTTACGCTTTTCATCAAAGATTTTACTAACCTTTGTTGAATTTCTTCTTGATGTTGTTTCGCCTTCTTGTCACGTTTTTATAGAATCTGGGCTATTTTTTCGTCTAGTCCCTCCGTAAACTGCTTGACTATTTTTTTGGAAGTTTCGTCCATTTTTTTCATGCTACGAGTTTCCATAAATCAAATTACGATTTTAACTGCACTTAATCCTTTACTTCTGACACCAAATTATGTTATGTAGTCCGTGGGTTCAATTTAAAATTATAAAACTAATATTCACTTTCACTTTTCTAGAACCTTATTTACATCAAATTATACAGAACAGCTGAGTCACAATAACATAACAATATACGCTCGTCCTCGCTGCTAACTAACTCGCGATCGTGATCTGCTTCCTTTTTAAAACCATCATCGAAAATTCTCGCAAAAATCAGTCACCAATCCTACAGCTGCCGAGCCATTTCGAGAACATTTTTTATTTCAAAGCAATCGTTGTCGTACTGAAATGAAACTGGGTCGGCTTTGGTAAATTTGGTAACAATATATTTGTTTGACAAATTGAATGATAATAATACCTTATTTTTGGACCATCCTGTATGCATGAATTTATTATAAAAAACACAACCAAAAATAAAAATTGAATACTCCAACAATTTGTGCATGTTATATAAATTGAATCCTTTGATATATTTCGTTCAACTAACACATGCCTCACTCTATATATAATATTGATATTTACACTGTTTTGTTAGTTTTAACTATGAATCTATTTAATGTATAAATAAGTAATGCAATTTTCAACTGAATTTGGTAATTTATCTTTTGTAAATAAATAAATTTAATTTCAATATTAGTTTCATTTATTTCGATGGAACCTAGATTGTCTTCTAAATGTTATATTTGTGGCATATTCTTGATTATTTTTATGTGTTCTTGGGAAATAACACCACAATCGAAACAAAAATTTGTATATTCAAGGAAAATTTGGTTTTTCGTTGAATATACTGATTTTTGTTTCGATTGTGGTGTTATTTCCCAAGAACACAAAAATAATTTGATGGTACAGCCCCCCATTGGTGACATTTCGGACCAGAAACTGGAGATTCGTTCTTTTTAGTATGATGTGATGTGATGATCTGTCAAATTCAACAAACGTCAAATTTAGTACTTAAAGGATTTTTTAAAATGCTTTTAATGCTAAACCTAACCTTTCATGGGACAAAATGTGACACATTTTTTAACATTGAGTTGTCCATCTATCTTTATTGTATGATCTGTGGTATGAACCACAAAACATATTAAATATGTAGAGACAAAGCTAGAAAATTTCACTTCACTTACAAAACTTGTTATATTGATTTGAAACCTCGCAAGCGCATGTAAGTCGGCTGGAAATATAATACCTTTTAGATATATATAAAGACAACATCGCCTTTTTACACAGAACGCGTCATTAATTTACGGTACATTAGTTTCAACTGTATGTATTTAAAGAAGTTTTTTGAGACGACGAGTTAGTTGGGGTGAGTAGCGCATTCAGTTCAGTTTTACAGTAACAGTAAACGTCTGATAGTAATTTGAATTTATAAGTCGTGATTCTAAAATTGTTTTCATTGTTAAATAAACTTATTATTATTAATTGGACGACCATTTGGGTGATAAAACCTACAGTAAATCGTATCAAATGTGAGTTAAAAGTCTCGGATAGTAAATTGTCATTCAATTAATGGTCAAGACGGAAGAAAAAATGGACGAACAACACGAAGAGATCTTGTATAAGGTTAGCGCTAGATTAGAAGAATAATACAAATTTTAGAAGAGAAAAGACAAACAAAACAAGCAGTATTAGACAAGAAAAGGTGCATAGAACAGGAATTACTGGAAAATAAAATATAAAAAGATCAATATCAATTAATGGAATTCTAACAACAATTTCAGCAAATGCTACTAAAAACGCAAATAAAATCTGAAGTATTCTGTTGATAATATTAAGTTGGTATAAAACGAAATTCACGGAGTACAAAATGAAATACTCAAATTACAGAAGCTGATGACAAATTAGGAAATGAATTTGAAAAATTTAAGAAAGAACTAAGGAACGGCAAACAACAAGATACGGTAGTTGCCAAAGGCTCTCTTGCGAAACCATCCACCTTAGATGGAAGCTCTTCATGGCCTATGTACAAAAAAAAGTTTGATGCCATTATAACGACCAATGCATAGGATAATCATGAGAAAGCTAGAAGACCTATAATTTCCTAGAATTGCTCCAAAGTGTGCTGGAAGGGCGGTTCGCCAGGTGAAGGAAAAAATTACAGCATGATACAATACCGTTCGGGTCGTATTCATATCAATGCCAATGCTTTGTCAAAAAAAACTGTCGGCATTGTAGAAAAAACGAACAAACAGAAGGCATTTCCATGAGACAAATTAGGGATGCCACGAATGACGATAGAACCCCGACCAGTGCAGAATAGATAAATTGGGAGACTCAGATTTAACAGCAATTTTGACAAAGATTGAGGAAGGAGCGGACAGACCTCTATGGGAACAAATATCGACGATCATTGTGGGTTCAAAAATATTCTCTTTGAGTCGAGAATGGAGTTTTAAGGAGAATCCTGGAAAACGTCATTAGCAAGAAATCAAATCTCAGTCGTACCAAAGGACAGAGTACCCGTTATTCTGAAGAAGTTATACAATGGCATTTATGGGGGACACTTGGCCATGAATAAAACTAAGTTGCTAAGTTACGAAAACGCCAGACTATTCCCAGACACCAAGAAGGTTAATTGATATAACCTTGTTGCTGTTGATTACTTCAGCAAGTGTCGGAACTGTTTGCTATTCCCGGCAACCAATCACTGTAACAATGGTTTTAGTAGAGCAGCCGTTTAGCTGATTTAGTATCAATTGAACTTTATTCGGATCAAGGCAGAAATTGTGAATTAAGCGTATTCCGGAAGATGTGCGACTTAATTTATGGGCATTAACAAAACCAGAACTACTCCATTGCACCTACAATCAGATGGCATGGTAGAGAGATTTAACAATACTCTACATCTTTCCAAAGTGGTCGACGGTAACCAACGGCACTGGGAAGAGCACATACCTCTGTTCCGTATACAGATCTGCTGTACATAACAGTACCGGGTTAACACTAGCTCATGTTTTGTTTGGAAAGGAAATAAAATTTCCAAGTGACCTGGCTGGGACGCCAAATAGACCCCTTATCGAAATTAATGATTATGCAGATCAATTACGGGAAAATTTCGATCAATCTTCATGGGAGGGACCTTACGAGATTATCAAGAGGATAAATGATGTTGTCCACCGCATCCAAAGGAATCCAAATACTAATGTGAAAATTAGTTATCTACCTCGATTCTCTGACCCCTTATTGAGGTGGTAATGCATCTAATCGCGTAACTGAACTATCGTGAGAAATCTACTGGGCCCTAATTCTTGAAATCATACAATGAGACAAAAACGCTTGTATGCGGTTCTGTCATCGTACACGAAATGTATTCCATTTAAAAAAGCATTGGTTCAGTCATACACGATCTTCGAGAATGCCGAGTTATGTCAGTTTTCATTTGACTGCCGTCATGAATCGAGCGGTAGACCTTTCGCATGGTTTCAAGAATCGGGGCCTTGATTTGTAGTTAGTAACCTGGAGGCATCTGAAAAACTCAAGAACGTCAAATAGTATACAAAGAAGTGTTAGGAGACGACGAGTTGATTCAATTGAGTAGCGCGTTCAGTTCAGTGTTAATTTGACAGTAAACCTCAGATTTTAATTGTTTTCTGAATGATATTTGTGGCATATTTTTCAATATCTAAGTACTTCTTGGTAAATAACACCACAGTTAAGAAAATTGCTGTATATTCCAAACGTTTCGGGGCTAGGTCAGACCCCGTTGTCAATGGTTAACTAACTATGGATAAAAAAGGCACAATTCTAAGATGTAAATTAAAATGTATTATTTGATATCTGACGTAACTAAGAGAATTTTATTTGTAATATAAATGGTAGCACAGAAACTTCTAAATATCATATAATCATAAAGTTCCTTTCAAATTGGAATAATTTGAAAGGGAGTTCTTCAGAATTTTATGTGGCGCTCTTTGTTATGCATTCTCCAAAAATGCGACCAAAGAATTTTGTTGATTCAGTGATCCCATTAAAATCATAAGGGAAAACCTAGGAAAAACCTATCCCGATATTGGGTTGTTCACAAGGACATGACCATTAGCAATTTCTTCCTTAATCATCGGCAACCAGGAAAGACTGAATTCTACGGAGGTAGTAGCGATACAATCGTTTTCATTTAACAAAATTAAAGCAGACTCTTTTAGTTCTTGGTTGCCGATGATTAAGAAAGAAATTGCTAATGGTCATGTCCTTGTGAACAACCCAATGTCGGGATAGTTTATAAGGTTTTTCCTAGGTTTTCTCTTATGATTTTAATGGGATCACTGAATCAACAAAATTCTTTGGTCGCATTTTTGGCGAATGCACATCTTATAACAAGATCTCCCTTTCAAATTCTTCCAATTTGAAAGGAACTTTATGATTATATGATCTTCAGAAGTTTCTGTGCTACCCTGTATATTAGAAATAAAATTCTCTTAGTTACGTCAGAAATCAAATAATACATATTGTCAAATATTTTAATTGACATCTTAGCATTGTGCCTTTTTTATCCATAGTTTCTTAACCATTTACAACGGGGTCTGACCTAGACCCCAAAACGTTTGGAATATACAGCAATTTTCTTAACTGTGGTGTTATTTCCCAAGAAGTACTTAGACACTCAGATTTTAATCTGAATTTATAACTTGTGTTATATTTTGAATTTCAAAGTTGTTTAAATTATTAAGTTACCTTACCCACAGTAATTCATGACAATATCTATCCGCAGAAGAATAAGCCAAGGAGATGCACTGCTCCGCCTAGCCCCAGAATGAGTGTTCAAGAAACTGAACTGAACAAATGTGGGAGTTGTCAACAAAGAAACACCTTACACCTGGAAAATGAGAAAGTATATTCTACAAAATACTACTGATTATTAAACTAAAATATTTTAAATAATTAGACGAATTTGATGTCAAATGTTAAAAAATAAAAATAAAAATTAATTCCAGAATAAAAAATTATTTTCTAAAACCCCTAAATCAGTATTAAACGTAATTAACATTATTATAAAAAGGAAATGTAACTCAGAAGTGAACAGCCAAATAAATCAAGTAATTGCATGAAATGTAATTGTCATAGTGTTCGCTACAAACCGGTTTCCCAAAGAGGCGCAAATCTTTTTTAACTTCTTCCATTGTAAAGAAAGGAGTACGTACATCTTGACAATGGACATGTTAAAAGGTCTCCTCAGTGTCACGAGTCTGGTCGATAGATCTAAATTTCAATCCTCCCTCTATGGTTTGGCCCAGAAGTAAATGAACAAACTTGTTTAGTCTTTTCTTGATGAAAGCTACCGTTAGCTGTAAAGTGAAAATCCTTAAGAGATATGCCGGGGATGGAGGTTTAGATTTTTTTAATGGAAGAAGAGAAGATGCGTGATGTTGGTGCTAATAAAAGTAAAGCTGATCATATTCTAAAAAATGTAAACCGACCAGTGATTTGTTTTTCTAATATAAATATATCCGAATGGAAGACAAATTCTGGCTTCATCATGAAGAGTGGAAATTCGAAAAAAAAAATATATAAAGTTAGTAGCGCTTGTGATCATGTATTTAAACAGTGGTTCATAAAGAAGTAGCCCACGATTGCTAAATCAATAAAGAGAAATGGGCAGGCTCCTGGAGTTGAGCTGAGTAATGTCTTATGTTACGGTTTAGCCTTTACACCGAGAAGGGTTTCCATAAAAAACTGTAATTACCATTCGCAATATATGCTACATGTACTCCGCAAGTATTTATTTGTTGCATCAGCTTGGTGAAATGGGACGTTATGTAAACCAATTTTGGAATTGCCACAACTTCTTGGGTATTTCAATGTAATTCAGCCAGATTATAGTTACTGAAAATTATATAACATTTACTCAAGAGCAAGGAAAAACAAGAGAATCGACAAGGTGCATCTACTGGGAATAGAAATTCAGCGGCTGCACTTGTAATTATCTCGCAAACTGCATCCAAAGGACTTATCCATACAATATACAGGGTGTTCCTAAATTTGAGGTACAAACGAAAAGGGGAGATTCCTTGAATAGTTTTAGGAAGAAAAAGTCCCAGAAACATGGGTCCGCAAACGTTTCGTTTTCAAGATACAGAGTGTTAAAGTTTCAATTTTTTTCAAGTTTTTTTCTCATAGTATCTGCCCTTCACAAGATATTCAAATGAAATTTGGGATAGATATTATAATTATGAGTTTACACCTTGTGACATGCTAATTTCGATTGCAAATCTACAGGGTGATATTTTTTTGGGAACACTGTCCACTGTTGTCCTTCAGAACTTTTTTTTGGTGAGCCACTGGTACTTTCAAAAATTGTAAAGAAAAGCTTTGTTGTTATACCAAACTTTATGTTCTCTTGTAGTTTTGTCGTATCTACTACCAGTTTCGAGAAAAAAATTTTGAATGATTCTCTTGAAATCCTCAGAAAATTCCGAATTGTCATAGAAATCTACTTACCTACCTAGTAGGCTGTGGTGAATGAATAAATTTATTGTTAGTTTTGACACATCAAATTAAACTCCTGTGTTTTGAAAATTAAAGATGGTTGCAGTTTAATATCAAAACATGCCGAATTTTACGATTTCCGAAATGGCTGACATGCATTTCATGTATGGTCTTGCAAATGGTAATTCAAGAGAAGCTAAGCGTCTTTACATGGAACGCTATACCAATAGAGTGATGCCTGGTCATCGGATGTTCTCTAATATTCACAAGCGTCTTTCAGAAACTGGATCTTTTCCTGCGAAAAATATTAATGCAGGTAGACCACGAAGTGTGAGAACACCACGACTCGAAGAGGCAGTGCTGAACGAAATAGAAGAACATCCAGGAACCAGTACAAGAAAAATTAGTGTTACCTTAAATACAAGTCATCAAGTTGTTTGGCGGATCTTCCGGGATTCTTTGCTCTATCCTTATCACATTCAGAGGGTGCAGGCGCTCTTGCCTCGAGATTGTCATCCAAGAATTATTTTGTGTCAGTGGTACCTCAACAGACTATTGAACAATCCTCATTTTGATTGCCAAATCCTATTCACTGATGAAGCCTGTTTCTGAAGGACTTCAATCATAAATTTTCATAATGAACACATATGGGCTGAGGAGAATCCACATGAAATTGCAGAAGCTTATTTTCAAGAGGAATTTTCATTAAATGTGTGAGGTGGTAATATTGGCGATTATTTAATTGGTCCTTTCTTCTTGCCAGGGCGACTTACTGGTCAATCATACAGACATTTTTTAGAGAACGATTTGCCCTTGTTATTGGATGATATACCTCTTACGATGGTACGTGAAATGTGGTTCATGCACGACGGTGCTCCTGCTCATTTTTCACTTTTGGCTAGGGAGTATTTGAACGAAAATTATGTAAACAGATGGATTGGACGAGGTGGACATCAGCCATGGCCCGCCAGATCCCCAGATTTAAATAGTTTAGATTTCTTTCTATGGGGCCATCTGAAATCTCTAGTGTACATAACGCCAGTGAATACTGTAGACGAACTGAGAAATCGTATAATAGGCGCGTTTGATACAATTAGGAATACTCCAGGAGTGTTTGAAAGAGTTCGATCGTCTATGAGAAGAAGAGCAGAAGCTTGTATAAGGGTTGGGGGAGGACATTTTCAACAATTGGTGTAGTTTAGTTCCTTTGATGTTATTTAGTTTTTTTATTATGATTAATTTTTAAGTTGTACGTTTCTTGCAGTAATACATTTTTTTTGATGATTATACCAGTTTATCGAATCTTTAAGAATCATTGCTAGTTTAATAATTCAAAATTTTTTTCTCGAAATCGGTAGTAAATACGACAAAACTACAAAAGAACATAAAGTTTGGTATAACAACAAAGCTTTTCTTTACAATTTTTGAAAGTACCAGTGGCTCACCAAAAAAATTCTGAAGGACAACAGTGGACAGTGTTCCCGAAAAAATATCACCCTGTGCAATCGAAATTGGCATGTCATAAGGTGTAAACTCTTAATTGTAATATCTATGCCAAATTTCATTTGAATATATTGTGAAGTGCAGATAATATGAGAAAAAAACTTGAAAGAAATTGAAACTTTAACACTCTGTATCTTGAAAACGAAACGTTTGCGGACCCATGTTTATGGGACTTTTTCTTCCTAAAACTATTCCAGGAATCTCCCCTTTTCTTTTGTACCTCCAATTTAGGAACACCCTGTATTACATGCACACTCATATGCAGCGATAGCCTACCTTTAGGGAAAATTCACTAAAGCTCAGAAATACTAGATATCAATAGGATTTAGCTCTGTGGGAGCACTTGCCAGATTATGAGTCCCATGGTTGGCGTTGTTATTGAACTTCGACTTCTTATCAATAGTTTAAGAATTACTCAAAATAAAATCTAAGATATAAATTATTATAAGGGTACATATCTCAGTGTGTATCTGGGAATTTTACATTAGGCGTTCGGTTTCGTGCATATGAAAAAATACTGGATTAAACCGCAGAAAAAACGCTATCAACTGATAAGCTATTGTTTGTCACAAGTATTGTCTACTACCATAAAACCACAAGGATATAAACTTTTTGTCCTGGTGACACTTCAGGATATTTTTAATTAAAAATTCATACATTAATTGAAAATCAACCAGATTTAGGATCAAACTGTAAATTTTTTGT
This sequence comes from Octodonta nipae, assembly GCA_034190945.1. Lineage (NCBI taxonomy): Eukaryota > Metazoa > Arthropoda > Insecta > Coleoptera > Chrysomelidae > Octodonta > Octodonta nipae. The sequence goes on along the minus strand of CM067221.1, from coordinate 43,401,859 downwards.
GCCTTTAGGTCATGAAATCCCTGAAAAGTTTACTATTATTGGTTAATTGGCAGAAATTTAAATTCAGTTTCTTGAAGAGATCGGCGTAATCGAATTCCATACTGAGAAATTACGTCAGATAAAAAATTTACTAAGAAAACCTTAGGTTAATTAAGACAAAACGCAAACATATTAACAATTTTTCGTATTTTCATTAACAATACCGATGAAATTTATATAAAAAAACACCACAGCTCCAGAAAGTGAAAATAGGTAACTAATCAATCTACCCATAAAAATTTTAAAATTTCAAATTGTAGGTTTGCACTTCTAATATCACGTTAAGGACACTATTTTAGCCGAAATGGAAAGTAGACAGTTTTTTCGATGATATAGGCAACTATAGATAGGCCACTATTAGCATGGTGGACATGTATTTCGGAATTGAAATGTTTGTTTTTACTCAGATTGCGCTGAATTTAACTTTTAGTTTAGTTTTAGAGATAGACATGTCGAAAAACTGAATATAAGGCTTTGCGCATTTCATGCCATAGCCATAGCTTTCTTCACTGATCCACTGAGTTTCGGTTTTTCCCCTATTTTGTGTCTTCATCTTGTCGAAGGTCTTCCTTCGCTTATATGTACGAGTCTGTGTCTCAGCTCCAGGAGCCGCTTTCTGCAACTGTCATCTGTTCTATAGTTCACTTGTTCAACCGGCTTCAGTTTCAGATCCGTTTCCCTTAAGTCCTTAATTCATATTTGTTCGATCACTTGATTTAACAATTTTCGTTCCTGGTGCGCGTTGGGCCCTGGCTATTCCTTGAGCTTGTTTCTTCATGAGACCAGCAGAAATTATTGATAAAATTCTTCAACGTTTCCGCCTTCATGTTCTGGTTGCGTGGGCATACTTGGATTATCTTAATTGTATAATTTTTAGGTAATTACAGGGTGATATAAGCAATTCTGTCCGGCATTCCCAGGTATCGTTTTACTTTTCCTATCCATTTCTTCGAATGAGAAATCCAAATATCATTGATCTTAAATTAAGGTATATAACAGGGTCGATAATTTTTGAAACCAAAAAAATATAGTAAGATGAAACACATTAGAAAACGAAGAAAAAACAACAACAATAGAGAGTAAAAAAGGGTAAACACGGTTTATCTTGATTTCCGGCAAAACTATAAGTCCTATAGAAAAAATTATGTCACATAACCTCAAAAATTATGTCAAAAATTCAAAAAACCCTATTTTGTGGTGAGAATTTTTGATTAAAAATTATGGTGCTTTTTGCAGCTTTTTCGATATTCAATCAAAATAAGGTGAAAAACTAAATATTTTATATAAAAAAATTACAGTGTATTTGGGACACAAAAACGTAAGTTTTCACCAAATTCCAAGATATTTTTTTGTAAAAGATAAAAACAGAAACTTTTTTGAATTTTTCACATACTTTTGAGATTTTGTGAAAAAAGTATGAATAAAAAAGTTGTAGATCTTTTTCTTGCCTACTACTTTGCCACAGGACTTGCAGTTTTACAGGAAATCAAGATAACGGGTTTTTTAATCGAAAAAATTCACCCCCTTCCACTTTCCGACTTCAGAGAGTCCGTAAATTATTTCTTATTACATTTTTGTTATATTCTCTTCTTCTTTCAATGGTTTTCATTCTACTATTATTTTTTCAGTTTTTACCATTTAGTTTGTTAAGTTTAGGAAAACTTAAATTTAATTGCTGAAGAATTTTTTTTGCTTTTAGATAAGTTTCTTTTTTGTGTAATTGGTTTTTGTTTTTCTTAATGTATTTATTTCTTACTGGTATCATATACAGTTGGCCAAATATACATATTTACTAGTTAACATGTTTAAAAAAAATGTTTTCGACTGAAAGACTAGAGTTCATGTGTCATAATTAAATTCAAGCTACCCGGGAATATAATTATCGTAGAAGGGAATAAACTGACGCAGTACTGTAAATAGTTAGTAATTTATTATCACATTTACGAGTAGTATCAACCTTACTTAATGAAATATCGTCGTAAATATGATGGGTATCATCACTTTTCATTAACATCTTAATGAGATAAATATTTAATGGCACTCTCTTTACAGTATGCCCCATTTATGGCGGTATTTAACGCGACATTTTTTCTTTAAATTGATATAAATATTTGTGTAGATCATTGCGTAACAACGCTTTAGTGTTATAATGGAGCGTTTGTATATGAAAGGCTTTTAACTTACATTAATGAGGCAATATTTATGAGGTGAGGTGATAACACAACGCTTTGTTTGAAGAAATATTATCAATTTTGATCTTTTCAATTCTTCTGAACTGTTATTCTATCAGTTACCATTCAGTACGACAATTTAAAATTAATTCTAAAACAACGGGCAATAATAAAATGACAACAAAATTTTGCCAAATAAGCCTAATAATAAATTAATATATCTATTATATGAAACGTGTATACATTTTTGCGTTTTTTTTTAACATGAATATGTGATGATTTTTTGGATCTCAGCATTAAGCTCGTTGGTGTGTGCTTATCTGAATCCTGAGATTCCAGGATTATTTATTTGCCTAGGGTTCTGCAATCAAATGAGGAAAAAGCTCAGTGGACCAAACTACTGATAGGAAGGATAAATGAATGGATGAGGTGTAAGTTTAGGGAACTGACCCAGTTTCTAACTGGACATGGGGCGTTCATATGCTATTTGTTGAGAGTGAGAAGGGCGGAGGATGATATGTGTATATATTGCGGAGGGGTAGACACCCCGCAGCATACGGTGATGGAGTGTAAAAGGTGGGGCGCCGAGAGAGGGGTGGTAACAGCAGAGCTAGGGAGGGGAGTAATCACGCCGCAAAATACAGTGGAGATTATAACCGCCGACCGCATAGGGTGGAAGAAATTTAGTGGCTATGTGTTAAACATCATAATAACTAAAGAACGGGAAAGTAATGGGTGAAGAGTCACTACGCCGGGGTACCTGAAGATATATCTGCTATGGGTTCCAGGTACCTAGAGGGCGATGGAGGTGTTTTAGTGGGTAACACCCCACACTACAGTACGCAACAGAAAACTCGTGCGGCTGTTCGTTTGGTGAGCGAATTTCACCTCTCTTGAAAAAAAAAAAGATTCTGCAATAAATACTATACCGACTGACGGCGTAATACAATGGGATAATGTACAATGAGACAAGCAGATTCTATAAGTCTATGTCGGTTTTTAATACCTATCTCATCTAAGAGATGTATCGTCAAAACCAGCAGCCGGTGAAAGCTTTTGGTCCACCATTTTCTCGCTTTTTTGAATACAAGGGGCGAAATTTGCGGGAGAACAGCGTGTCTAACAAGGTAAAAAAACGCTTTCCATTCTCCGAAAAAGATATTTTGGTCCGATTTTCACGCTCCTGCCATGTTGACTAAATGAATATTATAATGCAGCTAAGCATCAAAATACGATAGGCACAAGTATCACATGTAGCCAACGGGTTGAGATATAGACGTGATCCTGTAAGGAAATAGGACAACGATTTTCTCGCTTCTGCCAAGCGGAGAATGAAAGTTTAATCGAGAGTACCCCACAAAAAAGTTTGCAAATGTCCAAGTCACATTAAGGACATGAACTGTTTAAGTTTCCACTATATTTTCAGTTCCTACTCTCGATATAAATTTTCATTCATTCCATGGCCATGTTATTTCCTTACAGGATCATGACCTTATCTCAGTTCGTTGGCAACATGCGACACTAATGCCGATCGTATTTTGATACTTGGTTGCATCATAGAAGTCATTTTGTCAACTTGGCAGATCCCAGAAAATCGGCCCAAAAATAGAGTTTTTCCTATACCATCCATGACGTCCTCTCGAAAATTTAGCCTCATTTTATTCAACAATAACACAGTTTTCAAGCACTTTCGAGGCAGCAGCGGTGAACTAAAATCTGTCACTAGCTGACAGTCTATTATGATACCAACTTTTCAAGATTTTTCAATCCATTGAACTCAAGACAACTTAATGTTTCTAGTTGAGCACTTCCATCAATTGCGCTGCCCTCTACTAATTGAAAACTTTAATATTATTTATGTATTTAGTATAAATAACGCATTTTAATATTTTCTCGGAAATGAATTCCGACTTCTAAGAGCTTCAGAAAAAAGTAGCTCACAGAGACTCGTACGGTGTAACTTTGTTTGCCTATGACTCATAGGACAGATATCACACGAAAGATCTTCTCAAAATCTTTCAATTCATTGGATGCACAAGAGATTATATTTTCTCTAGTAGACAAACTTCGTCAGTTGCGCTCCCGTCAACTGATTAGAAGTTTCAGAATAAACTCCTAAAGGTATTTTTTATTCGGTATGCTTTTCAATAGTAATGTTTGTCAAAATAACTCCAGTACATCCCTGTTGAACCGGGTGTTCCCCATCGGCATACGCGCCATTTGCACCAAAAGTTCTATGCAAGTTTGTTCTCGAATCCGTCAGCCGTTTTACTGCGAGACTCTTGTAGTTTTGACAGACTATTTGTAAACATATTCACACTATCGTGTGCCGACTTCCCCTTCAGGAAGACTGAAACCTTCGTCTAAAATCCGTCTTTGAGGAAGATAAATCAAGAGCGCTCGAGTAAAATAAAAGTTTCTAGACGACATGCATGACGTAATTATTGATTAAACCTCTTCCGGCAACGGAGCATTTTAAGGTAAATTAGAACTTCTAACACATGTATAATCATGTTGAAGACATTTCTACATTAAAATTTGTTATGTAGCAATAAAACTTAACAGCTATTCATACCACATTTGAGAAAATGTGTTTTTGTATGAATTCGAGGATGAACTAATTATTTGTGAGCTCAATTAATTTAGAGGCATATGATTTATATGCAGTTTTGTTACGACCGGTGGTAATTTGTGTAGTAGGCAAATTAACACCCTTAAAGGCGCAGTTCATAAAATACGTCTTGCTAAATTTTGCTTTTTCGGATCTCTCCCTCCCCCTTCGTCATACCGCGTCACACTTTTTTCGTCGGTTTGGGTATTAATTTTTTAATTGTTTTTTTTTCTGGATAATATTTTTGTAACTGTTAAATAACTTTTGGTATAACTCACTTCTCACAGATGCCATTTTTTGTTCGAAATTTGTAACTGTTCGATCTAAGAAATGCTAACGTAAACTGAGGTGTATACGTAATAAAAATAATAAATTAAAAAATTTAAAAAGTCGGTATTTGTTGACTACTAAGTAATATATAAAAATAAATCTTAAGATATGTGCTTCTGGAACTGGCCGTACTTCTTTGCGCAGACACGTTGGCTATTCCTCTGGACATCCGAAGATCTCGAGCCACACAATGAGCCAGGGAATATTCTATGGGCACCTCAAATAGGTCTCGGAGTTCCTCTCTGGTTAAGTCGTGCTGCACTTTCTGCCCATCAGAGTACATTGCCATGAACTGTTCGAATGTCATTTTGTCATCGGGTGGTTGGATACTGCGGATTTAGGCTTGGTCTTCTTTCTTCCACCGGATATCTTCTTTAAACTCCGGATCTAATTCCTAGTCTTTCTGGATCTCTTCAGATTGACAATGGTCATCGACGACAGTAGTTCTACAGAGAACAGCCCCTTTTTCTTCAGCACGCTGAGAATGTTTGCAATCATCAGTGCATGGTCTCCTCGATATGGCATCACCATTCTTATGGCTTCTCCCAGCGCGATGTTCAGTAACGAAGTCGAATTCTTGCAACCGCTCAATCCACCTTGCCACTTGCACTTCGGGATTTTGAAACTGCAGGAGCCACTTCAGTGCTGCGTGATCAGTCATCAGGAGGAATCTTTTACTATAGAGGTACTTGTAGAAATGTTCCACCCCCTTTACCACACCTAAGAGTTCCCTGCGGGTGAAGCAGTAATTCCGTTCTGGCTTGTTCAAGGTATTGCTGAGATAGCCGATGACTTTCTCCTGAGAGTCTTGGATCTGCGAAAGAAGAACATCAATTCCAACATTTCTTGCGTCGGTATCAAAGACGAAGTTCCCAACTGGCAAAGGATAACTTAAAATGGGGGCACTCGTCAATGCTCTTTTCAATGTCTCGAATGATCGCTGACATTCCTCGTCCCACTGGTACTGCACCTTCCCCTCTGTGAGTCTAGTGAGTGGCTTGGCGATATTGCCAAATCCCGCTACATACCGGCGATAGTACGTGCATAACCCCAGAAAACTTCTTAGCTGGTGAATGTCTTTAGGTATTGGCCACTCTTACACAGCTTTGATCTTCGTTTTATCAACAGCTACTCCCTCTGGGAAACCACATATTGCACCTCTTCTTGGAACAGCTGACACTTCTTCTGGCTTAACTTTAGTCCCGAAGTCCCGCAGTCGTCGAAATACGTCCTCCAGTTTCCTCACGTGGTCTTCAAACAATTTCCAACCACGATAATGTCGTCAAGATACACCAGGCACGTTTCCCATGAAAGCCATTTTAACGCTGTTTCCATCAATCTTTCAAAAGTCACTGGAGCATTACACAACCCAGACGGCATCACCGTGAATTGTTAAAGTCCTGAGCCGATTTTAAAAGCAGTATTTTCTCGGTCTTCTTTAGCAATAGCCAATAAACACTCTTCAAGTTCAGGTTGGAAAACATCTTCGATCCAGCCAAGGTATCTAGGGTGTCATCTATTCTTGGAGGGGGATAGCTGGCTTTCTTTGTAGCGTGGTTTTATTACCGATAGTCCTTGCAAAATCGGGACGAATCATATCTCTTTTTAACCAAGACAACTGGAGAAGCCCAAGGGCTATTGGATGATTCAATAAAACCTTCTTCCTCTATTTTGTGGACTATCCTGTCGGCTTTTTCTCTTTTATCTAGGGGTAGTCTTCTCGTCGACTGTCGAATGGGTTGAACGTCCCCGGTATTAATTCTATGTTTCACCAGATCAGTTCTTCCTCTTTTTCCTATCCCTACATCAAAGATATCCTGTTAGTTTCTAACAATGTCCCTCAATTTTGCTTTCTGGTTTGGTTTCAAATTCTTGGAAGAATCGCTGATGAGTCTTTCCAGTTCCTCAGATAGTTTACCTGGTGGTATTTCTGCATTTTGTGTGCTTCTGACTACAGAGAAAACTGTTGAACAATGGCCCAGAGTTGTTCCTTTCTTTAGCACAACCGAGTAAGGTTCATTTCTCTTACTGGCACAATCTCTTTGGCAGCAAGCAAAGTCTTCCCCAGTGCGACTCCTCTGCCTACATTTCCATCGTTAAGTTCGGGATCAACACCATCACTGTTCCAGCTTTAGCTTTCCCATCTAGGCAAGCATCTACAATGATTTTAGCTCTTTCCGGAACAGTTACATCCTCTGCCAAGATTGCTCGAAGCATTATGTCGTCTTTCCTATGAAGCACCACTTCTTCGTCATTTACTCGCAGAACTCCATCTTTAGAGTTTAACCGGAATCCCATCAAGTTCATGACATCAAATCCAATGATGACTTGCTCTTCGATGTCCGCCACTAATGTCCGATGTCGAACTGCTGTATTTCCAACGACCATTTCAACCTCTGTGACCATGGACCTTAGCTGATTCTCCTGTCGCTGTTCGCAGCTGCCACATTGTTGGTTTTATCATTTTCTCGTCTAAAACACTGAAAGCCCTTATGATTGTTTTTGTCGCACCAGTATCTAGCAGCATTGCGCATTGCTTCCTATTAATAAGGCCATTTATAAAGTCACTGTTAACGTGGTTGCGTAGCGAAACGACAAATGCATTGGTAGTTTTTCGGTAAGGACTTCTTTTACTATCTTTCTTACAGAGGCCTTATCATTTCCACTGTCATCTGACTCTCTGTCAACGATTCGAACTCTGGCTTGACCTCTGCAGGTATTTTTCTTGCCTTGACTTGTAGCGCTCGAGAAAATGAATCCATTAATTGAGTAAGTCGAGCTAGTGTTAAAGCTTGTCTGGCTTCGTTATGCCACAGACCATCCAAAAATGCTTATATGCTAACCTTTCTATTACATTTTCCGGCGTGACTGGATAGGCAAGGCGAACCAGACGGGCAATATCAGCTTGAAACTCTTATATGGATTCATTCGATTTCTAATGGCGATTTTTCAGTTGAGAGTGATAAACGTGCTCCAAATGGGTTTGCTCATACCTCAGTTCAGTTCAGTGTTTGACCAGTTGTTCGTAGTCTTCTTGCTCAGAGGCATTCAGGGTCTGGAAAATATCTGTAGCATCCTCTCTTATGACTAGTGTTAGTGATATTGCCTTCTGCTCTTCCGACCATCCATTTAACTTTGCTGCAGCCTGGAATAAGCGTCTATAGTTAGTCCTTGACGATTTCCCATCAAATTGTGGAGGTTTCATTTTGTGTCTTGCTCCTTCTATGCCAATTTTCGAATCCCTTACTTCTGGACTGTTTCTGCTTTAGGTTTTTGATTGTGTTTCTTCCCTTTGTGACTACCTGTTCTTTTATTTTGCTGATCTCACCTTTCATTATCTGTCTTAGCTCTTCTATCCGCGTTTCATTTTTGACTGACTCTTGGATCATTGTTTGCGTTAACTCTTCCATCCGTGCTTTATTCTCGAATATTTTCTCTTCCAGCATTTCCGAATTTTTCTGTACCATGCTTTTCAAATTTTCTTCTAATGATTTAGAATTTTCCGGTAATTTGTCTTCAAGGCTTTTAGAATTTTCTAGTAATTTGTCGTCCAAGGTTTTAGTATTTTCTTGTAAGGTTTCTAGGGTTTTCGAATTTTCTAGTAATTTATCTTCTAGGTGTTTAGAATTTTCTACCAATTTGTCCTCTACTGTTTTAGAATTTTCTAGTAGTTTATCTTCTAAAGCCTGTTTCAACTATTTAGAAACTTCAAACAAATAAGTATAGGGATTATTATCTTCATCTATAAGGGCATCTCGTAGCCGTTGTATTAATTCACTTTTCTTTCCACTAATTGCTAAATCCCTTTCCTCAAGTTCTTTTTTTAAGTGCGTCACTTTTATTTGGTCCAAAGTTACCTCTTTAAACATTGTCAGTCTATTTATTTTTCACTTTTAAAGTTTCACAAATACACCCCACACCCGACACCACCGTAATGTTTTTATTTTCACACTTGGGTTCAGTTCAGTTCTTGGATTTCTATATAAACACAGTTCAACTCACTCTAATTTATTTCCTCTACTTTAACACAATTTATATTCACAGAACTATTTACAGTTTATCTCTACTTAACTATATGGCAGTAGAATACTGAATGAATGCTATTGCCAGCTATCCGTATTTATATATTTCTCTCGGAAATCTCTAGTTGGTCAACGAGTCATCGGAAAATGTGTTTTCGAAGCTTCGGCATTCCCATTAGCGCTACCCATCGCTTCGATAGCCAAACATTTCGGGTTCCCAGAAATATTTGACAAATGCCAATTGCAGCAGATATCGGATGAATGCTGATTGCACCAGATAGTGGATGAATTCTCGTAACAATAATATCCAACAATACGTTAAGTAGTAGGTATACACGTTTCTTATTAAACAGTTAACTTCTGCTGCCGTCCTATCAAAAGATTATCACTTTTAATTATAGTGGTTTATGTCAGCTTTAGACAGTACATTAGAAATCCAATTTATTTGTTACAGATGTAATTATTAACCCACTTCCAAAAAGGAAGCGTTTATCAATTCATCGGCAACTTTTTTTATGTATGACCAGCGAATATTCAGAAACGGCTCGGGCAAAAATGAAGGAATTAAAAAACAATACAGAAAGGTCCCATATAATTGTCTATATATAACATGAGATTTACGCTTTTCCAGAAAATCAATTTCAATGAATCTTCATTGTTTTCTCTAAAACTGCTCCAGCAATTTGAATATTATAAATTGTATTCTGCAAAGATATGTTCCAGCTTGATTCCGTATATAGAGGGTAAAACATAACATTTTTCTGAAAATCGGGAAAATATATGCAAAAAAACTGTACACATCATGGCAAATGTCAAATTTTCATAATAAATATCTAGTTTAAATGTCAAGATATGCCATGAAAGTATATTGTAGAGATGTTTGTAATGGTTTTCATTTTGATTCATTTTAAGTCAGTTTCTTTTAGAGACGAAGTTAAGGGGCTTATAGTCGCGTGAAATGGCAGAAAATATTCCAGTAGTTTATTGAAACGAAAATTTGTTATGCCCGCAATCTCTTCTGTATGGTATACGGTTGTAGGTGTGTGCCTATACAAGGTGGTTGAAATTAGAGTGGAGCAAAACTATAGTTATACAGAGTGAATATTTGAGTTATACGACGGAGTATAATTACAGTTATACAGAAGGCTTCAAATGTTAGAAACAGTTGAATATACAGGATGGTTGAAATATAAGGTTGAGTAGAATTACAGTTATATAGTGCGGTTAAAAAAGTTACATAGTATGAAACATAAGTAGTTGCTTATACAAGGGGTTTGAAGTACGGGGTATAATATAATTATAGACATGGGTTCAAAAAAAATTAGAACCAGTTGCATATATCGAGTGGTTGAAAAAAATGGTAGAGTAAAATTATAGCCATTAAGTGTTAAAGGTTAAAAAATGTATTGTGTGTAACGCCGTTTCCCTGTGATTTCTAGGATAGTAATCAAACGAAAAAAAATTTAGGTTTACTAAAACCTGTCACAGTACGACTCCCGATTTGGAGTCTCTGTGAACTAGATTTTCCTGAAACTGGATTTTGAAATTAATTTAGCGATAAAATGTTTTAATGTATATACAAAATATGCCTTAATCGAATATAATAAAAAACCTTAAAATTGAATAAGTAGTTTTAAAGAAATGTGTGAAAATTCATTGAACGACAATCTGGTAATAACTGTTTTTTTCACAATTTTCTGGATAACTATAAATATCTAATTATAGAAATTTATGTGGTACTCTTTCAATCGGTTGAAAATTGGTTAATGAACACAAAAACAAACACAATGCAAATCTTTCACTGAACGTATTAACCTTATTCGATCGAAAATCTAAAGGTCATCTAAACGTTCGTTTGTCATAATAAAGAATGTTTTCCGTCCGACCCTGCCAAGAAGTCTGGAAAACAAATAAATCATTTGCCTTCCAGACTCAAACGACTTCACAGGCGGGCAGGGTGGAATGAATGTTTGACACCCCTTCAAAGTTCCGCTACACCGGGTGGTAAACCGAAGGGTTGTTGACCGTCTGTCTCTTGCTACAGTTAGTTAGGCCACTGATGTCAAAATTAGTAGGACTGTAATAAAAACGGCAGTAGCTGTTTTAGTGGCAGCGTTCAAAAATGTATTAAAATCTACATCTGTAAAACAGTTGCCTATATTAAACAAATCTACATAAAAATAAATAAAATCTTTTGTTTAAATTAGTAGTAAAGTTGAAGGAAAAAGGTTCGAGTAAAAACGTTTGTCATATTCCCCTTTCTGTTTCTGTCTCTCTTTACTAATTTCAAAGCAAGTCTTCCACACATTTGTTCTAATGATTGTTATTGAGTTTTTTTTTTTTTGGAAAGTAAAAAACTAATGATAAATTATGTTTTGTAGTTTCACTTTACGATTAAAAAAATAGATCAACTACAAGTTTTTGTGAATGTTTCGTCCACAAATGGCGATGTGCCATAAAAAATTCATTAAGTTAAGCGCTTTTTCACATTACAAAAAAATAATAATAAAAAGCACATCGCGAACTTCAAATGTTTACATAAACTTTTCTATTTCAACCCCTTTCTAAAAATATATCACAAGTATTGGAAAGTAATTAGTATCATCATTGAGATTGTAACTTGCAAGGTTAGAACTACAAAAAGTAAAACATATATCAAGTTGCATTAATTTGTTATAAATTTTGTTCAAACTGGCTTCCATCGCTACAGATGCAATCGCAACAGCTTTTTCTGACTACTACAGTTGCAGTCTTTAGTCGCATCTCATCCCACATTGTTTCGAAAGCAACATTTTTTTCTTTGGTTTTTCTCTTAACTGTTCTTTGGTTTCTATTTCTCTCTCATAAATGAGTTGCTTGGCAACATTGATTCTTTCTCTTAACTGCTGCTTCGTTTCTCTTTCTATCTAGTAATTGAGTTGATTTTTTAATGAACGATTTATCGATCTTATTAGATGAAATCCCATTGGAAAACATACCAATAATATTAAAAAAAGTTTAAAGTCCAGCACGTTATAGGCGAACTGCCAGAGAGCTCCTGGACAATTCATTTCCAAATGCGTGCCCTATACTATGGCCTCCAAGGTCCCCAGATCTGACTCCCTTAGATTTTTTTGTATGGGGACGGGCCAAGCAACTCGTTTATGAGAGAGAAATAGAAACTAACGATCAGTTAAGAGTTGCCATTGCATCCGTAGCGACAGGGGCGGATCCAGATACGTGCTTCGGGGGGCAATGCTGTACTAAGTTTTCCAAATTATAATTTTAAACCCATATTTCTTGGACTATTACATTCCAAATGGTGGTTATGTGGTTTAAACTCATTGAAGTGACCTTCTTCTAAGCTCTTGGAGTTAAGATTGCCTTGGTTTAATATAAAATTTACTAACATTGAGGCTCTCGGTGGGGGTGATCGCCCCCATCGCCCCCCTCCTTGAATCCGCCCATGCGTAGCGATAGAAGCCAGTTTGAACAAAATTTATAACAAATTAAGGCAACTTGATGAATGTTTTATTTTTTGTAGTTCTAACCTTGGAAATTACAATCTCAAATTTTATTATGGTACTAATTACTTTCCAATACGTGTGATATATCATTGGAAAGGGGTTGAAGTAGAGAAGTTTTTGTAGGCTTTCGAAATTCTCGATGTGCTTCTTTTTTTTTTGTAATGTGATAAAGTGTTTAACATAATAACTTTTTTATGGAACCTCGCAATTTGTGGACTCGGTATCATTTTTTCAACCAATTATTTGTATCCCACATTGAATGCAGAAGAGCAAACAAACATCATAGATTAGATTTACGGGTATTTGGTGAAGATGCAGTAAATAATAATAAAGTTTTAATAGTTTAAATGTAAATTAAGAAAAATAAATTAAATTAAAAAAACAAACAAAAACCGTAAGCTATCTAGATGTTATATGGACTACATAATATCGCACATGAGCCCACCTATCTGCCCTCCATGTTTGGCAAACCTTCTACAAAACGATTGTTTCATAACTCATTGTTTCATTACTCATTTTAAATATTTTAACTGTGGAATCCTGGCCATAAAATTAAAGATTTAACCCAAAACAAATACATAAATTAATTGACTCTTCTGAGTAGCAGGGTGTTTTATTTAAAAATTTAAAAATTACTTGTGCCTTAAAATGATTTTGGATGGTCGCCCGGATTGAACCCTACGAGATCCGTAACAGAATCCCTCAATAAGTTTTCTTTTGCTGACGGCAGTTGGTTGATGCTAATTATTCTACCTCTAAATAGTGGCTGTTTAATAAAACAGTCCCTATCAGTTAATACCGACCTTCAAAAATTAAAAAAACTGATAGATTTTTAATTTGGTTTAGCTTCTTGTTAAATAGTCTCCGCATGATGTTTTAAAATGAATATTCTCTACCATATTATTATTATTCTGTCCTCGCGATGAGTAAGATGACCTGTAGCATAACCACCATTTAGTCTTCCGTTCCCAAAGTCCAATAAAATGTTTAGAAAATCGTTTGCTATGCCGCATTTAAAATCGGTGTAAACAACCATTGGCATCTGTAAATAAATATGCACTACAAAAGTTTTAACACTCAATTGTTAAAATCTCCTGGTATTTTTAAATGTACTGTTTGTCCAAAACCTTTACCAATTTCAACACCCTGGTGTCAATACACGCTCGCATCTGTAAATGTGCGACCCGGTAGATGGTTATAGGCTACTTGTACTCGCGAAAAACTTATATGGTGAGGGGAGAGGGAGGGGGTAATTTTTGTATGAAACGTCTGATATGCTTCAGACTTTGAAAAATTATTGTTTAAAATTAATAATTAAAGTATCCATTTTTTTTCAAACTATTTTTAGAACAGTGTGAAATGGGTTTGTAAAGATAATAAAAAGAATTTGCATTCATAAACCAAAATTTGGGAGTTAGGGAGTTGAAAGATAGTTGAGGTAAGAAAAAAATTTAGGAAATTCTCATTTCAACTGGAAGCCAGAAGTGAATTTTTGCGACAGAACGTACAAGATTTGTGATAATATAAAATTGTTTGTTTGTTGTCATTCTATAGGGGCTAAACGTATAATTTGGAGCACTTCGTATATCCCTTAATCATTTTTAAAATTTTATTTTATATACGTCACCCACATATAGTCATAAATAAAGTCAGCCATTGCGAATATCATAAGCAACAATAGAAATGAATCAGAAAGCAGTCCAAGAGTACTATCAATTATCCAAATTTTACGGTAGGAAGTTGCAAACAGAACAACGAACTTATCAAGTTTCTATCCACAAAAAAATAATGACAAATTAAGGATTATGAGCCATATTTGTCAGTTTACATTTGATGGATTAATCACCGCTTTTCCTAGCGACAATTATAATAGTAACGAATTCTTTACATCACTTATCCATAATGAGTATTAACAACATTTTATGGTAGTGTAAACACCAGTCCTTCAGGAAATATTAATAAATACTACGAGCTTTGTTTTCGTTAGTAGACTTATAAAATTGTGTTTCCAGTATTCACTTAGCTTAAATTGGGAAAGATTTGCAGTTTTACTGGCCCAATTTAATGACACTTTCGGATTTTTGCAAAAAGTCATAGTTTACTAGATATTTTGAAAAAACGAAATTCTGTCGATTTAGTCAAATTCCTCTAGCTCCCTTGTTTTTGCTTTTATAAAAAGTGTAAATATCAAAATTGAAGGGAATTGTATCCCGAATATGATTGTCATGTCCTCGTTTGCGTGACAGCTCTCGTTTTCGAGATATGACAGTAACTTATCTTTTTTTGAATGGAAACCATAGTTGGCTATGACCTCAAAAAATCAGAGATTTTTAGAGCTTTTCAACGATATAATACTCGATATAGTTATTCATAAAAATAATCGAGTTATGGATGGTTTTCTCTCTTATTTTCACTTTTAACGTAGTTAGCGATGAAATAGATTGATTTATTAATAACTATTTAAAAAATGAAGGATTCTTTTATTAGGTATATCAGATACAACGAAAAAACTAAATAAGTAGGTACTTACTAAGAACTTAAGAAATTAAAGTACATAATGGTTACAATTTATGTTCGAAAAGTCCACCATTGTTATTTAGACAAAAAATGCATCTTTTTAAGCTTTCCTCACAGACCGCCTATCAATTTCTTCAATTGCTTGTAATACCGCCACCCTTAGGTCACCAACTGTCTCATATTTTCTTTTGTATACTTTGATTTTTAGCGGGAGACCGGGGTGGCCATTCGCGTGGGCCATTTCTTCCTATCCAAGAGTTTGGATAGATAGTATCTAAGTGTTGTCTTACTAATAACGAGTTATGAGCAGGAGCTCCATCATGTTGGAACCACTCAATTTCTAAACGAGTTCTCAAATTCAAATTATGCAACATGTCTTGAAAAGTGTATTGCAAGAAATGCAAGTAGCGCTCCCCAGTAAGTGATTCGTCATAGATAAAAGGCCCCAGAGTAGTAGACCCTATGATACCACACCAAACTTTAAAACCAAATTCTATCTGGGGTCGTCTTTTTTCTACATGGAAAGGGTTTTCTTTAGCCCAGATATGCTCATTGTGTCTATTGAACATACCGCAGTTAGTAAATCTTGTTTCATCTGACCATAACACCTTTAATGGAAACTGTGGAATGTCAAGGCACATGTCTCTAAACCATGTACAAAACAAAATACCTCGATGTTCGTCACCAGCATGCAAAGTTTGAGAAACTGAAAGTTTGTACGGGTGGAACTTGTGCGCTTTCAGTACCTTAACTACAGTTCGTTGAGATGTGCCAGCTTCTGCCGCAATCTCACGAGTTGATGTAGATGGATTTTGATTTACCATTGCCAAAACATTTATTTGTGCTGCTTCGTTAATTTGATTACGTTCCTTTGGTGGTTTAGTAAAAGATCCATATCTGCGTAAACTATCGTAAAGCCTCTTAAATGTACATAGAGCACGTTGACGACGATTAAAATATCTATGAAAGTATTCCTCCAGTTTTTCTTCGTTAGAATATTCCATTTTATCACGAAAACATGTCAATATCGAGTGTCAGTTCAGCAATGGAATTACTCTCAAATGGCTACCTACGTTAAAAGTGAAAATAAGAGAGAAAAGCATCCATAACTATATCGAATTTACATCGTTGAAAAGCTCTAAAAATGTCCGATTTTTTGAAGTCATAGCCAACTATGGTTTCCATTCAAAAAGAGATAAGTTTGTGTCATATCTCGAAAACGAGAGCTGTCACCCAAACTAGGATATAACAAACATATTCGGGATACAATACCCTTCAATTTTGATATTTACACTTTTTTTATAAAATCAAAAACAAAGTAGCTAGAGGGATTTGACTAAATCGACAGAATTTCGTTTTTTCATAATATCTAGTAAGCCATGACTTTTTATAAAAATCCGAAAGTGTCATTAAATTGGGCCAGTAAAACTGCAAATCTTTCCCAATTTAACCATTGCTCTATCTCCGCTAGTTTCGTTATTCGGATGAAAAAGCAAGATAATAACACTTCTACAGAGAAATAGTAAAACAAATTAAATCGACATGTTAGTAAATTATTGTGGAATGCAATAAAAAATATTTCTTCATCAAAAACTCAAACGAGAATTAATAACATGGAAACAGAAAATGGTGAAATAAGTATCCAAGGCCGTAGCCAGAAAATTTTTTCGGGGTGGGTTGGACAATATTTCCGGGGGGGGTTGGATAATTTTTAAATTGGTGGTGGACTGATTGGTACTGCAAAATCTGTATTTGTATTCATATATATCCAGGATATATAAAAATGAATAAATATAAAATTTATTCTCATGAAAAAGATGATTATTTATTTAAAACTGAATCTTGAAACCCAATATTCCAAAATTTAGGGGGGGTTGAACCCCCAGACCCCCCACCCGCTGGCTACGGCCTAGTAAGTATCGATAGTTATGAAATAGCAAATCTATTTAATTCTCACTATTCTTCTCTCGAAGAGGTATATGCAAACAGAATTGTGTCTCTTGTTAAACCAGCTGTCCAAAAACTTTGCTTCCTAAAACCTATTACAGACGAAGAAGCTAGAAAAAATATAAAAACATTAAAAAATAAAAACTCACCTGGAATTGATGGTATAGAGTCAGTAACAATGAAAAGTATGGGTGGATAAATAAAAAGTTTTCAAAAGAATACTTGAAACTGGACAGTTTCCTTCTTCTTTTAAAAAAGGAATCTTTAAACCACTGTTTAAAAACGGTTCAAAAACACGAATTACAAATTACAAACCTATTACAATAATTAGCAATATTGGTAAAGTATTTGAAAAACTTTTGAAAATGCGATTAATAAGTGAATTAAATAAAAACAAACTACTATCTATAAAACAATTTTGTTTTTTTTTAGGGAGAGAATGTCCTTTAGTGATACCATTTGCGCACTTATCTCTCAAGTGTATAAAAAACTTGTTAACGGAAAACCATGATTGGCCCTGTTTTTGGACCTTGCGAAAGCTTTCGATACGATACGATTATGTTCAGCTAATTAAGACTTTGGCTGAATATGGTTTTTACAAGTTATCTCGATAAAAGAATACAATCCGTTGCAATAAATAAAGTTTATAGTGATAAAAAACTAATGAAATTTGGGGTAATTCAAGGCACGGTATTGGGATTCATAATGTTTAGAGTTTATATAAATAGCCTACAAGAATGAAAGAATCGGGGGACGCTCCAGAGTTTTGCTGACGACACTGCTATTTTGTATGAAGGTAGAAATTGAGATGAGGTTAAAAATATTGCTCAAACTGATATGAATGTTTTACTGGAATGCTTCATTTACAAGAAGGTAATCGTCAATTTTGAAAAGAATTGTTTATACCTTTTATTTGAACAGGTGTAAACAGCCCCAAATTTAATAACTTATCCCTTTCCTCAAAAAATGCGTTATCAACTTACACTCAGTTCATTACACAAAATATTTAGGAATTCACATTGATAGATATTTGAGGTGGGAGATTAATGTTAAAAAAATGGTCATTACATTAAGAAGCATGTATACAAATTTAGGTTTTTCGCAAATATTCTAGTTGCAAACCATCTACAAATGCTTTATAATGGTACCCTAGAATCGAAACTATCGTATGGCATAGTCGCTTGGTCGCTTGGGGAGGAAGTGACACCTCACATTTAAAATTCCTAAATGTTGTACAGAAAAAAATTCTTAATATAACGTTTAATAAATCTAACTTATACCCCTCTGATGCATTATATTCTGAACATAAAATTCTGGACCTAAGGCAAATATACTTCTTAAAATGTGTTGTACAATTATACAAAAATAAGCGTGAAATTGAATATGTTCAACACAATTACAGCACACATAAAAAAATCGATAATGCTTCAAAAACTAAATTCGCCTGAAAAACTGTGGGGCAGAGAGGTTTTAATTATCTTGCTAATAGACTATATAATTTTATTCCGAATATAATAAGAGACATATAAGAACTATTCACTCATTTAAAAAGCAGGTAAAATTCTATTTATTATCAACGAAAAGAAGTTGGATTTCATAATCCAATACATTCTAATAATATTTAGCATAATTTATTAAAATTTTAATATAACTCTTTTAAAAGTTAAATACTTTGTGTTCAATATGAATTATCTATAATCCACATGCACAAGTTTCACCTTCTATGGGTAAACATTTCATTTCATTTTTAGGGTTCCATATATACAATATACGGTTACCCTTATTTCACTCCGGATTTCTCCATCTTTCACATCACCAATTTTCTCTTAAACTACTGAACAGAAAAGGTTGAAATTTGGTATCAGTGTATAGTTTGGTGACCCGATGAGGAGTACATATCGTACATGAAGAAATTTAGATTTTAGGGGTACTTCTGGGGCGAAAAACTAAAAAAATCGACCGCTCCCCCCTTATCTCCGAAACTATAAGAAGTACAATTTTGCACAAAATAAAGATATTTTACCGGAAAAAATAAGGAGAAATCTCTACTATTAATTTGGGGGGGGGCAAATTACAGAATAAAAATATAAAATTAAAATTGTTTCTAACACATCATGTAATATATTAAATGAAAGGGCTCATTATTGGCGAAAACAAACATATTTTTTTCATATTTTTAAAATAAATTATTTTAAAGATATTAACAAAAATATAAAACAATTTACCCATTCCCCCTACCTTATCTCCGAAACTATAAGACGTAAAATTTTAAAAAAATTTAGGAATATAGGACCTCACCTGAACTTTACTGGAAACGGGAGAAACCCCTAATATTAATGTTAGGGGGCAAACTACAGCGATAAATGGAAAACATAAAATTAAAATTATTTTTAACGTATCATGTAATATATCAAATCAAAGGGCTCATTATGACGAATACAAATATATTTTTTTTCATATTTTACAATATATTAACATAAATATTTAAAAAAATTACCCATTCCCCCCTTTATTCCCCAAATTAGAAGACTTACCATTTTTTGTTTGCAGAAAAAATACGAAGAAATCCCCCTCTTATTAATTTTGGGCCAAATTATGGAATCAAACGGAAAATAAAAAAATATTCAAATGAAAGGGCTCATTATAAGGAATACAGATATATATTTTTCTTATTTTTAAAATTAATTCTTTACAAGATATTAAGAAAAAGATATAAAAAATTCTCATTACCCGATTTATTTCCGAAAGCGTACTACCTAAAATTTTGAAAATAATTAGGGGTACTAGGGGCTGACTTGAAATTTATGAGAAAAATCAATAGAAAACCCCAATATTAATTTTGGGGACAGATTATAGAATTAAATGGAAAATAAAAATTAAATTTCCAGACGCATCATGTAATATATCAAACGATAGGCTCATTTTTTGAATTACATATATATCATATTTTTAATTCATTTGTTCAAAAGCTATTAACGAAAATATTAAACATCGACTTAATTCCTACTTTAGAGACTACACTATCTAAAATTTTGAAAAATTTACTTTATTTGTATTTTTAAATTATTTGTCTAACAGGTTTAATAATTTGTTATTTAAAACTTAACCTATTTTCTCCTTTATCTTCCAATCTACAGAGCCTAAAATTCAGAGAGTAGATTATAAAAGGCTTCCCTGAAAATTTATTAGTAAAATAAAACTCTAATGTTAATTTTGGAGACCAAATTAGAAAATTAAATACATCTTATAATAAAAATCCATGATTTCCTTGATTTTTATAAAAATATGTATTTAATTTTCAAATTTGGCCCCCAGAATTAACGTTACAGTTTTATTTTACTAATAAACTTTCAGGGAAGCCTTTTATAATCTACTGTCTGAATATTAGGCTCTGTAGATTGGAAGATAAAGGGGAAAATAGGTCAAATTTTAGGAGAAAAGTCTATGTGTGGTAAATAAAAGTGCGTATTTTTTATAAATTTAAAACGGTTCCTTTAAAATATATTAGGGTAAATATAAGAAAATGCACTCATTCCCTGCTTGTCTGAAATTGGAAGATTAGAATCTTGAAGGAGCTACGGAACCCTTCGTATGCGAGTCCAACTCGCACTTGACCAAATTAATTAATTATGTAATTATTTAGTCTAATAAACGTATCCGTTTCTCTAACTTACGATTTCGGTCTCTCAGTAACTTAATTAATTTAGATTTCTTTTTATCTGCATCTTGAACAAAATACATAAGTTTTCTATTTCTGTTTGGTGATCTCAGAAATATACCGAGGTTCAGCTGTGAAAACAAAAATTGAAATACACTTCATTGCTAGATCATACTTACAGTTTCTGGTATTTTCATTTATTTCACATCTAGAGTAGCATCTGCAGTAAAAAATCTACGTCGCTTTATGAAATCATCAAACTGTTGAATGGGAGCTGAAAAATAATTAAAATCATCATTTAATTACAGTTTCTTGTAAATAAATGTGAAGAAAATGATAATACCAATACTTTATTACGTTTCTGAGTAGACAACTGCAATTCTTGGAAATCATGAATTGTATTATATATATTGCTTATAATTTCATTTGTATTGCTTGTTTCAGTGTCATTATCTTCAGGTCCATCTTTCACAGTATCTGTATTTTAATTTTTTGATCTAATATGACTTGGCACATTAATCGATGGGACTAGACCAAATCTTAAAATACACTTAGTCTGAAATTCATTCTCACTATATATATGTCCTTAGCATTAAAATACATTGAGCAAATGTAAATGTATGTGAGATTATCAGAGAGCGATAAACTATAAGCTTTTATCTACTTAATACTTGCTATTTGATTTTTTGGAAACCTTTTTGTAAGTCATATATAAAATGAAATTAGATATTTATTGCATAGAATTATAGAAAAAATTGTTTAGGCACTTACTGGTATAATGTAATTTTATCACACTTTGATGATATTCGCCGGCATATATAGCACATCCGGCCCATATTTAAATAACAAGAAAAACAAAATCTGACATAGAGACGTATAATAACATGACCCACTAACTAATTTACTTACTAAATAAAGCAACTATATGCACAAACAGATCAAACAGAGAAAATATTACCTTAAAGAGCAAAATGAAATTTTCGAACATGGGCGTAAGATTCGAAGTACGGTGAATGAGTGAAACGATGTATATATATATATATATATATATATATATATATATATATATATATATAGTAGTGGAAGAAATTAAAGGATCAAAAAATAATTCCAAATTTTTTTACGTTTTTCAATTAGCTGTATTTCCCTTGAAAATGGTCGCGCTGGAGTTAAAAAAAAGGACTTTAAAGCTTGAAGTTTCTAGTTTTGAGATCTTATGAGAAAAAAAAATTTCAAGCAACATGTACCGCTCAATCCTAACGAATACCATAACAAAAAAAATTTCAATTTTTTTTTGGTTTTCTTTTTCGGTGTACGAACTTGAATTTTTTTCTTTTCAATCAACCACTACATGGATAGAATAATTTGTTCATTCAGCTTTAAATTTCTGTTTTGCAAAGTTCAATACGACCACTTCTCGCTGAGATATCGAACTTTGAGTGGAAGAGGGTCTTTTTGTCTTTAACCATCAATACCTCAGCAACCCCCGATCGCACATGAAAATTAAGTAAGGTGTTGTAATCTTGAATAAATTTCCCACAGAAATCAGCTACGGTTTTTTGAAAGTTTTTAGTTTTTTTTATTCTTTACATTAATTTGAAAAATCTAGGTAAAAAGCACGTTTGATTGCTTTTGGGATCACCAGCCGCTAAATTGAAAAAAAAAACAGTAATGTTAAGTGTGCCTTTTACAGTTCAATATGCCAACAAAAACCCCACAATGTTTCCTATAAATCCATGGAGCCGTTTTTTTGTTTTCTTCGATCGAATTTTTGAATACCTTGAAAAGTTGATTTTGATTTTAAATGATCATAACTTTAACAAAATGCAAAAAACTATATTTTTTCTGTTTCTTATACAATATAATTCATAAATCTGTTTAAGATTGTAGGAAAACAAAAGAGAAATTGAAAAAAAAAATTTGGAAAATTTGGAAAATTTTTTTTAACAAATTAGTATTCTTTTTTTAATGACCCAAAGCGTACCCCGTGAAGGTTGCCCTATCGGATTTACGCTTCTTTTGTGTGCGTTTGTGTATTTGAGTGTTTGTGTGTATGTGTATGTATGTTCGTCTGCCCGTTCGTCAGGTATATTAATAACGGGTATTGCCACCCCTGTTCTCAATAACGGCTGCTAAGCGTTCAGTCATATTGATGCAGCGGGCAATCTGAGGTTGAGGGATGGTGTTCCAAATTTGCAGAAGTGCACGCTCTAATGTGGCCAAGTTCTGCACATTTGGATACTCACTGCGCAAACGACGACTCATTATGTCCCAAACATGCTCGATGGGATTGAGGTCTGGACTCATTGGTGGATGCCGCAGCAAAGTGATGTCATGGCGTTCCAAAAAGCGTCTGGTGATGTTGGCTCTGTGTGGGCGTGCGTTATCTTGCATTAGAATAAACTCCCTCTGACGTTGCCGTCTACGCAGTACAATTGGTCTCAAAATTTGGTCAATATAGCGCTGAGCTGTTAAGTTTTCGCGCATAATCACCAGAGGTGTTCTCCAATCTCGCAAAACGCCGCCCCAGACCATGACTGACCCACCACCATAGGCGACAGTCGGACGAACAAAGTCCTGGCGAAAACGTTCACCACGACGGCGCCAAACAAGCGGACGTCGGTCGCTCCCATATAAGTTGAACCTGGGTTCGTCAGTGAATAAAACATTTCTCCATTGTCTCAATATCCAAGCCCGATGTGCGTTGGCATACGCTAAACGTTCTCGGCGATGTCTCGCTGTCAACATGGGTACACGATTAGGATGTCGTGCATTTAACCCATTTTCGCGAAAACGGTTGATGACTGTACGGGAAGAAATGTTTCGTACTTGGTATCGCTGTTGTACCCAATTTGCAAAATTTCTCGCCATAATGTTCGCACTGATGAAAGGCTCACGTCGAACGTGTCGGACAACTGCTCGATCATCTCGAGCAGTCGTGACACGATGGCGACGAATGTATTCGAGCAGAGTAATCAAACGAGCAACCTCTAGCTCTGATAAATACCTTCTAACCATGATCGGAAAGCAACTTAGTTTTTTTTTGCAAATTTATGAAATTTTTTGTAACGCAGAAGGAGTGGTTTTAAAAAAACCTGTTTTTTAGCGTTTTAAGAGTTCACGAAAACTAACGATAATAAATTTCTGAAAAGCGTCTAGATCGAGTTCAAAATTCTATTGGGTATATCAACGTTGTTTGAAATTTAATAAAATTTTAATTCAGTCGAAGTTTAAAAATCAAGAAAATCATTGGAATGCAATAACAGAATCGTGTTATAAATTTTTTTTTTCATTAAAAAAATTTTCAAATTTCTTCCTATTTTTTTATTTTTTTTGGTCATTAAAAAAGAATACAAATTTGTTAAAAAAATTTTTTTTTAAATTTACCAAAATTTTTGTTTCCGGTTTCTCTTTAGTTTTCCCATAATCTTAAACAGATTTATAAATGATATTGTATAAGAAACAGAAAAAATATAGTTTTTTGCATTTTGCTAAAGTTATGATCATTTAAAATCAAAATCATCAACTTTTCAAGGTTTTCAAAAATTCGATCGAAGAAAACAAAAAAACAGCTCGATGGATTTAAACGAAACTTTGTACGGTTTTTGTTGGCATATTGAACTGTAAAAGGCACACTTAACATTACTGGTTTTCTTGATATTTCCAATTTAGCGCCTGATGATCCCAAAAGCCAACAAAAGTGCTTATTTTCTTGATTTTTCAAATTAATATAAAAAATAAAAAAAAAATTTTTTCAAAAAACCGTTGCTGATTTTTATGGAGTGTTTGTTCAAGATTTCAGAACCTTTCTTACTCTTTTTGTGCGATCAACGGTTGCTGAGATATTGATGGTTAAACACAAAAAGATCCTTTTCCATTAAAAGTTCGATATCTTAGCGACAACTGGTCGTATTGAACTTTTCAAAAAAACAATTTAAAGCTGAATAAACAACTTATCCGATAAATAGAGCGATTTATTTCGAAAAAATTTTACATGTTCATAGACCAAGAAAGAACATAGAAAAAATTTTGAAAAAAAAGTCTTATGGTATTCGTTAGGATTGAGCGATACACGTTTGCTTGAAAAAAATTTTCATCATCAGGTCTCAAAACCAGAAACTTCAAGCTTTAAAATACTTTTTTTTAAAGTCCGGTACGACCATTTTCAGGCGAAAACCAGACACTTGAATAACGTCAAAAATTTGGAATTATTTTTTGATCCTTTAATTTTTTCCACTAGTGTATATATATATATATATATATATATATATATATATATGTCACAATATGAAATCGCTACAAACGTACTAATTTAATTTCCAGTAAGGACACAATGAATGCTTTGTATGTGACTACGTGAGACACAGTCTATAAAACCCTATCAATTAGATAAATCGAAATTCGAAATAATAGCAACATAACTTTCGTACTTGCGTTCTTATACTACTTTGGCACCTGTTTTTTTGCGCCTGACAATTCTGTTACCTGAATTTTTTGACAAAATTACAAGTTATACTTTTTTATTATACCGCGTAGTAACAAATTGTAGCAGAACTCGCCATGTATCCCTCTCAAATTTAAAGAATTGATACAAATTTTATCGTCATTAGCTAATACCATATTCGCAGCAGTTAATTTTGCAAAATTAGAGAAATTGGCCATCAGTATGTTAAATCATACATACTACCTACCTTTACCTCGTCAGAAATATAGAAGAATCTTACTTTTAAGCTTATAGAAAGTTTAGACTCATTCGTCACTTTGTTTTTAAACTGATTTTAAAAATATGTAGTCAGCAAACTGACACCATCAATCGTATCATAAAGAAGCCAACTTTAATTTAAATGGGTCCATAAATAAAATAAGTTATTATGAGTACATGGCAATAAAATTCCGTTTTTTTTTTTGATAATCATATTTAATTTTAGTTTTTATTTGGCCCACAAAATTAATTATAAATTTTTTCTGTTTAATTAAAAATAAATACATACAAACTTCTTATAGGTACCTTGTTTCATAAACCAAAATATTATATAGATATCATACTTTTTTGGTTCACTCCAATATGATAACAGCTTAACTGTTGAAACAGCGTTGAGTGTAAGGGTTTGCTGTCAGGATACGAAATTTTGTGTTTATACAACAAAGGTTCCACAGCTATTTCAGTTTATGTATTAAAAATCGAAAATAACTGCTTTATATAATAATTACGAAGCACAATTTAGGGTATAATTTTTGATTAAAATTAAAATGTGTATTTGTGATTGCTTACTTTTGGCAGCATATTTAAAAATTCGCATTCGCATTGTGAAGTTCGAAAATCGGACATTCGTTACTTCTCTAATTCAGAGAATTGTAAGAAAAACATAAGACCTACCGTCCATATTCAACGAATGAGGCAAACTTTATAAAAATTAGAATGTTCATTCGCCAAAACTCACGTTACTGGAGTGACACTACTCCACACTTATTTAGAGAAAGACAGTCTCAAGGAGATTATTGGAGTTTCAATGTTCTTGCTGCAATAAAAAAAGGACAGTGTGCTTGAGGTGCATTTGGTTGATGAAATTTGTATGGTAAGCTTTTTGGAGACAGAAAGGTGATATAAAAAATATTTTCTGTTTATTTTTAGGTCAGATATTTCTGGAAATTTTAGAAAATTATTTACATTCATTAAATTTGACCTGAAATCAGCTGTAGTATCACCACGATGAAGCCACATTTGATAATATCACACCTTTGAATAAGTTTTTAGACTTTTTATACTATACTTTTGAAGATATCGAACAATGGACCTCATCGATGGCCTCTTGATATCAGTCCATTAAACTTACTTGTTTGGTGACAAATAAAAAATATTGTCTATGCTGCCGCACTAACAACAAAAGAAGATTGCCAGGAAAGAGTTAGGAATGTATTTTGATCTCTTTTCTCCACAAGAAATTCAGATTGCCATGCCAGATTGGAGGCACCCAGTTCGAGCATTTACTGTAGTTTGTTCCATTTTTTGTTCGTTCCTGTGTGTCTCTGTGTGTGTGTTTTACAATTGTGGATTATCCGCATCCTTTGTCTAAGACAAATTAATTGTGTTATGCTTTTTAACAAAATGCCTGCATGTTTTACAGTTGGGAATTATCTGCGTCTTGGTGTCATGAGGATGCTTTGGTCTATCCGAATATCACCGAGAAAAGGTTGTTTTGTCGTAATATAAATAGACATTATCTCAACTTTAATTTTAGCCGTATTTATTAATTAATTGTATTTCTTTCATTTTTAAATAAATCAATATATTTTTTTTGTTGTAATATTTACCAGAAAATGATTTATAACAAATAATAGGGTTCTAAAGCTAATAAAAAATAATCCGATTGTAAGTTTCCCTTTGCCACTAATTAATTAATTTCTTGTCGAAGGATTTGTTGAAGATTACTAAGTTCGTTTTGTCTATTGTCAATATCTGTTAAACGAATAGACCTAAGAGTCAAAGATTTCATTACAGAACTCAATTGGGCAGGGTGGTGTGATTGGGCATTTAAGTATCGATTAGTATGGGTTGGTTTCCTATAGACGGTATGTGAGAATCTGTCATTGTTGGTTTTTGTTATGAGGACATCAAGAAACGGGAGAGAAGAATCGGACTCGATTTCCATTGTAAATTGTATATTAGAATGTATACCATTGACGTATTGTAGAAAGAAGTCTAATGAATCTCTGCTATGAGGCCAAATGACAAAAGTATCATCTACATATCTAAGCCAACAGGAAGGTTTTAAATTAGACGAGTTTAGGGCCTGGGTTTTGATTTGTTCCATGAAAATGTTAGCAACCACTGGACAAAGAGGTGAACCCATGGGGGCCCCACTGACTTGTTTAAACAGAGTGTCTTGAAATGAAAAATAAGTGTTAGAAGAACAGTGTTGTACAAGTTTGATGATGTCAGAAGAGATATTGTATTTTGTCTTTAGAATATCTAACGTTTCTGAAATGGGGACATTGGTGAAAAGAGATACAACATCGAAGCTAACTAGGATATCATTTTCTGAAATTCTATAAGCACTTAGCATATCTAGGAAGGCAGAAGAGTTCTTTACGTACGAGGATGCTTGCTCGGCTAGAGGTTGAAGGGTTTTGGCTAAGTACCGGGCTAATTCTTGGGTCGGGGATTGTACCGAACTGACTATGGGCCTAAGAGGAATGTCCGGCTTATGAATTTTGGGTAGTCCGTAAATTTTCGGAATTTTAGAAGACTTTTCACAGGGAATGATGATCTTTTTGACGTCAAGAAGAAGTTGTGTCCTGTTGAGATTTCCTTAGTCTTTTTCTCTAAGTAAGTAGTACGATTATTGTTCATCATTTCGTAGTCTGCAGTGTGGAGTAGGGAATTCATCTTGTGAACAGAGTCCTTAGTATTGAGAAGAACAGTCGCGTTACCTTTGTCGGCAGGAAGAATAGTTAATTCATCGTTGTTACGTAGTTGTTTTAGTGTCTTTCGTTAGAAGTTAGGTTTGATTTTGGTGGCTTTGATGTGCGGAGTACTCTAGCAATGTCTTGACGAGTATCTTCGGCCTCAATATCTGTTAGTTCAACCAAAGCTACCTCAATTTGAGAAATGATTCTTCCAGTTGGTATAGTTTTCGGCGTCACTGCGAAATTGAAACCTTTGGATAGGACGTGTAAATTAGTAGAGTCTAAGGGGAAGTCAGAAAAGTTAAGGACGGTCGTCTGAGGGGGTGAGGTGACAGCAGGTTGTTGTTTTGTAATAAGTCGTTTTAGCTTAAGTTTTTGAGTGACTCTTTTCTTTTGGGCCAGGTGTTCGGCTTTATCGCTCGAAATGCGATCAAAATTGTCCCACAGAATTGGATGAAGATTGAAAGTCCGTAATGATGAATAACAGTGATACAAATTTCGGTTGGTTTGGTCAAGTTGATATCTGATTGAATGGATGGAATTTCGTGACAGGGCCAAACTTGCTTTGTTAAGAATACTGGAAACTGAACGTGAAGAGGTGTGATGTTTTAGTTTGAAAGTATTTGGAATGACGTTATAAGTTCTACAAGATTTGAGGAAAACAAGATCACAAAGAAACAGAGATTTTCAAATAAGAAGTTTCCTGTATGTTTTTGTCGGGATCGATGGTAAAATGACGACGTTTCGGCAGAGTCACATCTGCCCCCTTCAGGTCGGTTCGCATAATTCTCGTAGCCTTCTGCTTGCGCTTCTAGTCACTCGAATACTAAGATTTTCAGGAGCGCGCGCTCATAAATCAAACTTTCAATTTTGCAGTTTACATTTTCATTACATATTTTAAACAACAACGAAGTCAGAATCGACTTTGAAACGTTTGGTATTTTCTTTCAATATACAGCTTTTTTTATTCAATGTGGTGTTATTCCTAAGAAAACTTAAAAATAACCCTACTGATAATTCAGATATCTCTAATAACCACACGGAAATTTTAGTTTTTACAATTCATACAAAAACCGTTTAATTTAGATATGGGGTTGTAAGCACAAACTCTTTTTTAGCGTAGAATCCACTGGCCTTGAGAATAAAAAGGGTTGCCATTTGAAAAAATGAGCTACACTATTTTCGAACACTCCGTATATATTTTTTAACAGTTTCCAAAGGTTTAGGAAGTTTCAAGTTTTATTCAGGCAAATTCTAGCAATTTTTGACCTGGTCCTCTTTGTTTCCAATTTTTTTGCGAAGGGCTGCATTTGTCAAAATTTTGAAAAAATTGAAATAGCTTTCAAATGGAAACTCTTCAGACATATGATGTTCCCAATAAAGTTATATTCATCGTAAATTCTAAAAATGCTATTAAACACAGGGTTTTCTATTTTAAAAAACAAAGTTGGGGTCCATTTATGGTAGAATCGGAAGTAGCAGACAACTGAAAATTTTAAGTGAAATGAGCGATTAATACCCCAAGTAGTTTCCCATAAACATTTTTAATAAAGGATTTTTATTAATTAAAAAATGAAAAATGGCTATACTTATATAAATGCTTTCATTAATATGAAAAATCGTTACACACTAAAATCGATTGACTTTGTTCACCTTGATCAGACATCAGCTAATCCTAACACTTCACATCTGCTTTGAATACACGGGGTTGTGAGGTCAGGTTGTCATAAGCCTCGAAATAGTCGAAAATTCCACTGCGTATAAGTGTGAACTGGTAATACCAGTAGTCAAAATATTTCAAAGCTATGGGGTTTCAAGCTCGAGTAAACAATAAAAGCATGTGTCTTTCTTAAGGAAGGATAAAATATGTCACTGTTAAGCCGCAAGAAAATAAACATCAACGTCATCGTTTATGGGGGATAATCTCAGGGAATAATCGACAATAGGATGTTGAAAGGAATCTTGGATGTTGATTTAGAGTGCCGTATTCTTTTGGTGTTTGAGAAGTTGATAATTCAGTCGTCTTTATAATTAACTACATCAGATAACTACTTCTACACAAAATCATTTCATATTAATATGGACTTTTAGTTATTTAATACATTTGCTTTAGTTTGGGAAACTAAAATGTCTCAAATAAATTTAAAAATATAAAAAATTTTTGCTTTGAGTTAAAGCTAACAATCCGCAGAAAAATAACATCGCATAATACAACGTAGAACGTACTTATGTAGTTATGTACTTAGGAGCCCTATACACAAAATATATAGAACAAATTATTTTATTATTATTGTTATTTATTACCAATTATACATAAGTTGTACAATCTATAACATATCAGAGACTCTATACAATTGAAGTATAAATTTTCCTTTTAGAATATTTATTTTTATTATATACCTAACTCATTTATGTACCTACAAAATATACCTATATAGACATACATGGTGCACACGAGTACATATATATATATATATATATATATATATATATATAGGTTGAATAATTAACGGGATTCAGCCGTTAATTATTCAACCTATATCGAACAACCAGCCGTTATTCCTGCGTATATATATTGGTGTGAGTGTGTGTTAGTTTTTTCAAGTCAGCGCGCCAAACCATGCGTGACCTTGGTTTGACCTTTAATGACCATCGGAGGTCAAATTCATAAAATGTTCAAGGACATATGTGAACGTAAAATTTTCCGCTCTTTATATTTTCGTGGTCAAAAGTAGCTTTTAAAAAATTTACATTCCCCTGAAATGACCTTAAAGGTCTAGGTCAAGGTCAAATCTAGGGTCAGCATTGAACAGCCAGGAAAAAATCCAAATTTTTTTGTCTGGATCATTTTTTCTCGGACGTTATTGTGCTGTTTTAATACCCTGGGACACCGTGTATACATCCAATTTTTGATGTGATATTTTATGGTTATTTTTGTAAAATCGAGCATTTTTAGATGATTTGGCAACATATTAAATATTTTAAAGTATATGACAGCAAAGTCTTGTCTTCCTTTTTCTGTTTTTATTTGTGGTAACTCAAGATTAGAAAAACGTGTGGTTCTAAAGTTCTGATTTTAGATTTGCTACTAATTTATTAATGATTCTAAGAAAAAAGTCTCTCAAATTGAAAGGTTTTTCTATTCAATCCTATTAAATATTTGTTTAACAATTTTGTTTTCTAGTTTCAGTAATTTTCCAACATGTGTCTCATAACAAATAATCGCACTTTCACAGTTCTTAAGTACGTATTCACTATGTTGTAAATACCTAAGTTAAAAAAGGTGCTTATTTGTACAAAATAATTACCTACTAGTCTAGTAAATTTTGGAATACGTTGTCAAGCAAACTTGCAATCTACATATCTACAACTTTATCCAGACTTGATTGTTGCGTTACGTACGGTAAACCGATTGGGGTATTTTGCAATAAAATATTTCGATGTAAGTAACTACCAATAAGATAAAAGTCACTGAACTGAAATTTGAAGGTATTAATGAGATCAAATTTTTACTTTAGTAAATCATGTATATGGAAGCACTTTTGGGCTGAAAGAACAAAACTTGGGGGGTTGATGGTGATTGACCTTAATTATCCTATCTTCAGTGGTGTTAGTAGCTGACAGTCTTTTACATATTTATGTATTTTTTTGTGGCCTGCTAAATGATTATTTTCATATAAATATATAGAATTCAAAAATCGACAGGCTTTGATGTTATATTGGTACCAATTGTTACTCATTGCTGGGAGTGTGTTTTTTTTAGAATTATGGTAGTTGAATTATAGGTCGGAATAATTAGAGATTATAGTGCCTAAAGGATTGTGGGTGTACAGGACTAAAGTATCAAAGAATAAGCTTCTATTGAAATGACATCATATAGTTTAGATAGAATTTGGAGACACTAAGTGTATGTTTCAGAAGGGTTGCGATAATTGATTTTAGTCGATCAATAGTTATTATACAATGATGTAATGTACGCCAATATAACATTTAGAAAATACATGTGGACAAGTTTAATTTGGCCAACTATTAATTAACGAGCACCTGCGCCATAGACTAGATGGGATAAAACAAAGACCTTGTTGGAAGAGAAAAAGAGAAAAGTTACCGAATAACGGGGAAATATGGGCAGGAGGTGGAAAAACCTACTGCTAGAAAACGTAAAAAACGTTGGAATTGAAACGTCTGCAAAAACCGGGTATCACACAAAATGCAAAACACTTATTTAAATACAGCCGTGGGATCAATAGAAAACTTTTGTAGAATCGAAAAGTGACGTCACTTTAGAAATGTTCGTACTCATAACTCGTATCATTGTTATACCACGGTTATACTTTATGACGACAAAATGACGTTACTTTTCGATTCTACAATACTTTTCTATCCATCAGAGTCCCAGGGAAGGAATACTGGTTGATCATATCTTTTTCTCTCAGAATATCTGTGAGGACTAATTTGTATAGAAACAACAAGCAACCTTATTAGACTTTGTTCCATATTTTAAGTAGCAAATACTTATCTGTTGCAGAAAAAAAAGTGAAGAAGAGAAAAAACCAAAGCATAAATAAGGAGAAATTAATTTAATTTTTTCTATTACTATGTCATTAATTCATTAATATTTTTCATCCAAATAAATCGCGCACAATATTCATATTGTTTAATTTAAAAGCATTGACCACTGTTTATGAATGAAATCAAATAGCATCATGCTTTGTTCGTAGTCGTGACCACAATGGACATAAAAATGTACATGTGTGGGAGTTCGAAGAAACACCTTTGGCATGACTCACGCATCTCTCATCTGTGCTTAGTCTGTCGAGCATGAACCCAACATATTATACTATGTATGTTGTATTTCTACGACGTGTAGCAGTTAAGCATGATGTCATATCGAGCCAGGGCTGAAGCTTTGCCTTCAAAGCACAACCTTGAACCGCAAAAATGCAGTTACATTATATGTTAAAATAAAAATATTGAATCCTGTTGGATTCTTTGAATATGTTATAATATTTGTTATTTCAATCAGGAACATATAATGGTTTTGATATTTTTATGAGAAAGCAGAAAACTTTCAAATTAAGGCTATTATTTGTTTAAAATAGGTATATTCTACTGTTGGTTCAGGATAATACCTAGTTTGCTTTCTGAAGGATATTTGTGGCATATTTTTCAATATTCAAGCATTATTTTGTTGAAATAACACCACAAGGCCCGAAATTACTGTATATTTCCAATATGTGGTGTTATTTCCCAAAAAAATACCTATTTTAAACTTACTAAAGTTGTTAATAACAAATAATAGACATATAAATCCAACAGTATAAGACAGAACTAAATGAATTGTTTTAAAAAAATACTCTTTAACCGACTTCAGAATAGGGAGGTTCTCAATTCTTCTGTATATGTTTTTATCTATGTGTGTTCAGCTATTACTCGAAACAGGCTAAAGGAATTTGAATCGTTTAAATTGGATTCTGTTAAGAGGTCCGGTATATTTTTGAAAGTCATAGTTTATACCCTTTTTTAGAAAATCCGCAAGAACTTTTAACAGACTTTCTTGTATAATACAAGGAAATAAATTGATAAATACATAAAAAAAAACAAAAACTGACTTCAAAAAAAGTAACTTAATTAAAAAGCATGAAATAACTTTTGCTGCAACAATTGTTTTCACTTTAGCTTGACACTAATTTCACAAAAAGTATTCAATTGTTGCAATAAATATTATTTCATTATTTGTCTGAATCTGGTTTTTTTTTTTTTTTGTAATTATTTATTTTACAATTTTTAGTGATGGCTTAAATGGATGCAGTTTCAAATCTAATGAACTTTGTTAATATTGCCTAAAATAAGCTATTATACCTTTAAGCAACATTTATTATTTTGACGAACCTCGTTTACCGCTTAATATAATAACTTTTTTTTCTAAATATGTATATATATATATATATATATATATATATATATATATATTTAGAATGTTTCGCATATGATTCCAACATAGGTGGAACCCCGGTATTGTATCATCATTTTTTAGGTTTGTTATATTGACATTCATTTAATAGTCTCTTGTCCACGAAATCTTATAATATATCATTATACACTTTTAAGTGATTATAGTATAATAGGACGCAGTTTTCATAATAAACTTTATTTGATAACAATTTGAGTTATTATTAAAAATAAAAGAACTTAACCTAAACAAAATTTGCATTATTTGTTCAACCTAGTACGTATACAATTTGAAAAAGTTTCGTGAATATTTATTATACAATTTTTAGTGATGTGGCATAATTTGATGCATTTTATAATGCCAATTACTCCTATTTGATAAGAATTTTTGAAATGATCAAAAATAATAGTATTTTACTTTTAAGCAAAATTCATATTTGCTGACAAACCTCGTATACAGTTGAAAAAGTGACATGTAATGATTACAGTTTACGTTTTCCCTCTCTAGATCGAGACTAAATTAAGACGTGGACAATTTAAAAAAAAAAGAAGAATGTACACAGGCAGATTGCCTAATTCATTATTCACGTCTCAGAAACCTTTTAGAATATATTGTAAATGAATAAATTGCAGTAATCACATATACAGGGTGTCCCATGGTTCTGGTCTCGGATGATTGCGCAGTTATGATAGAAGATAGAATTTTCAAAATTTAGGGGTATAACTTTTCGATTGGGATCTATCCAGCTAAAATATTTTCAAGCATGTACCACTTCCGATAATAGCGGAAGT
This sequence comes from Octodonta nipae, assembly GCA_034190945.1. Classification (NCBI taxonomy): domain Eukaryota; kingdom Metazoa; phylum Arthropoda; class Insecta; order Coleoptera; family Chrysomelidae; genus Octodonta; species Octodonta nipae. The sequence goes on along the minus strand of CM067221.1, from coordinate 43,366,907 downwards.
TGATACCAACTTGCTTATTTCAAATGGAACACCCTGTAAATTATTGTATTTCTGAATTCTACGAGTAATTTTAATACTAATTCATGTATAATACCCTATACTTAAATTCAGCCCTTTTCGAGTTATTCCAAAATGTTTTTTGAAATTCACATTTTAAGGCCTTCAAGGCCTTCAGATAATTGCAAATTATACAACAGTGAAGAGGAATTTAGGAAAACCATTTGTTGAGAGGGTAGAATAAACTTAGTGCTTCCAGAATCTGTGAAAAAAGTATGGACATTATCTACAGAGTGTGTACAAAAAATCCCGAAATTTGAAATTCAAAATCTAGAAAAACTCAATTTCTTCAAATGGAAACCACTATTTTTTATATCATAATCAGATTGAGCATCGAAAATAAGAGGTACTTTGTGAATAAGTACCTATACGAAATTCTGATAGTTTTCGACTTATTAAAAAAAACATTTTCAGCATCTTTAATAAAAAGTAATCTTAAGTACATAAGTTGGCCATGACGGTTGCTAAGGACTCTACGAAAATGTCATTTTAACAAATGTTCGAAATGCCGACCGTTCACTTCTAAGCACTTATTTATTCTTTTAATAAATGAATTACGAAATGCATTTCTTATTCTTTCTTTCATATTTTCTTTACTCGTTACTTCCTCTTTATACACAATATATTTTATGTAACCCCAGAGAAAAAAATCCATTGGGGTTAAACAAGGTGAACGTGGAGGCCAAGCAACTGATCCGTTTCGTCCAATCCAACAATCACTAAACTTTCTATTTAAATATCGCCGAACTCTTCTGTCATAATGAATTGAAGAGCCGTCTAGTTGAAGCCACATTTTACTTCTTATGTTTAATGGAACGTCTTCTAATAACGGCTGTAATTGGTTTCTTAAGAAATCAAGGAAATTGGCTCCATTCATTGTCCCATCAAAAAAGAAAGGTCCAATAACGTTACCCCCAACAATACCAGCCCACACGTTTAAGGACCATTTAGTCTGAGATGTTGTTTTAAAACCTTTCGGGTTTTCATCACGATAGTAATGAAAATTGTGTCTATTTACGAAGCCATTTTTATGGAAGGTGGCTTCGTCTGAAAACAAAACATATGTTGAAAAGTCAGCTTCAGTCTGCATTTTAACTCTAAACCAATTACAAAATTCTTCTCTTTTTTATAATCTTTATCAAGCAAATCTTGGTGCATTTGTATTTTATAGGGGTGAAACTTGTACCTCTTTATAACCCTATGAACGGCACTTTTACTAATAGCTAATTGGTTACTTATAGTTCTAACGCTACATAGTGGATTTTCTATCACAGATTGCATTATCATAAATTCGTTTTCTTCAGTAGTTACTCTATTTGGAACATTACGTTTACCATAAGAAACATTTCCAGAATCAACAAATCTTTCATAAAGTTTTGTAAATGCCTTTTCAGTTGGATGCCTTCGATCTGGATATTGCGTGTAATAAATACACACTTGACGCGAGCAAGCTATTACGTTGACATTCACCTAATGCAAATATCATGTCCACCATTTCTTCTTTGGTAAAATTCATTTTGTTTAAGGATAATTATTTATATCAAGATTCTGAACTGACGTAAGAATATACTGAAATGATTATAACATAATAATAATTTAACTAGTAATATTTGACATTTGTCATGATTCCATAGCACTCTTTAACATCGCAACAGAGAATCAATCCTTTGGTTAATTTTCACATATGAGACTAAGAATAAGAAATGCATTTGCAACCATTATTTACGAACTATTAAATAAAATTTGAAATTGATTTATTAAAAGAATTTCGAACATTTGTTAGAGTCCTTAGCAACCGTCATGGCCAACTTATGTACTTAAGCTTACTTTTTATTAAAGATGCTGAAAATGTTTTTTTTTAATAAGTCGAAAACTATCAGAATTTCGTATAGGTACTTATTCACAAAGTACATCTTATTTTCGATGCTTAATCTGATTATGATATAAAAAATAGTGGTTTCCATTTGAAAAAATTGAGTTTTTCCAGATTTTGAATTTCAATTTCGGGATTTTTTGTACACACTCTGTAGATAATGTCCATACTTTTATCACAGATTCTGGAAGCACTAAGTTTATTCTACCCTCTCAACGAATGGTTTTCCTAAATTCCTTCTTCACTGTTGTATAATTTGCAATTATCTGAAGGCCTTAAAATGTGAATTTCAAAAAACATTTTGGAATAACTCGAAAAGGGCTGAATTTAAGTATAGGGTATTATACATGAATTAGATTAAAATTACTCGTAGAATTCAGAAATGCAATAATTTACAGGGTGTTCCATTTGAAATAACCCCTAAATTTTGAAAATTCTATCTTCTATCATAACTGCGCAATCATCCGAGACCAGAACCATGGGACACCCTGTATAATTAAATTTAGTAGGTATAGAAAATGGACGGTCATGATAACCTGGCAAGGGCTCCCACAGAGCTAAACACTTTCGATATCTAGGATATCTGGGGTTAGTGAATTTTCCCTTAAAAGTGCGTTATGCTCGCCTTAGAGGGAGTGTGCTGCCATACACTGTATGTTCAAGTCGGGGATATAGTTTTGGGGGATATTTGGAGAATTAATAAAGAGTCAATCAGGGAGTATTTAAAAATAAAGAAAAGCTGCAATATTATATAGCATTGTGTATAGCGTGTGTAATAGTCAATTTATTAGACAGGGTGAGGAAAAATTAAGGAAACCCCTGAACAACTTGAGTAGAACTCATTTTCAAGAAAAATGTTAAATACAAAAGTTATAGCATTTTTCCCTGGCAATTTATTGCTGGCCTTGAATTTGACCTTGACCATGACCTTGAGGGTCATTAACGGGTCAAGTTGAATTTTTTAAGTGGGAACCCCTACTTTTTATCACGAAAATGAAAAGTTCCCTAGCATCTCATTATCGGGATGTTTTCTAAAGTGAGTCCCCTAGCCTTTCACCGTCGGGGTGCTTTTTGAAGTGAGTCCCCTAGCCTCTCACTATCGGGGTGCTGTTTGAAGTGAGTCCCCTAGCCTCTCACAATCGGGGTACTTTTTAAATTCTAATCTTTTAGCCTCTTAATCATAGCAATAAAAATTTAGATTAAGTACTCAAATTTTTGGCCTTGAACTTTCTAGATGTTACATTTCAAAATAGGTGGATTGGAAGAGGAGGAACAATCGAATGGCTCACTAGGTCACCAGATTTGTCATCATTAGACTACTTTCTATGGGGATATCTAAAGGACCGAGTTTACAAAACCAAACCTAGAGATTTCGATGAACTTAGAAATCGTATTATTGAAGAATGTTCTGACATCTCAAGAGAAATAATTAGAAAGTTTGTACAAGCATTTTACAACAGATTAGCATATTGCCAAGACGTTCAAGGCCAACAATTTGAGCACTTATTCTAATTTAATTTAGAATTTAAAAAGTACACCGATTGTGATCGGCTAGGGCACTCACTTAAAAAAGCTTCCCGATAGTGAGAGGCTAGGGAACTTACTTTAGAAAACACCCGGATAGTGAGATGCTAGGGAACTCACTTCAAAAAACACTCCAATATTTATTTATATTTATTCAGGGGTTTCCATACTTTTTCCTCATCCCGTATGTCAGCTGGCCTTTATGAATGGTGACGGGTAAATAAATAAACGGCAAATAGTGATTTCTAGACTAGATGAGCTTAACAACCCACCTTTAGGCCTGAATGAAAATTCTATGCTATGTATCAACTGTAATCGGTCAATTATTACTGAAATGACTTCAGTTAAGGCAGATACAACTTGTCTGAGATGGAATTTTCTTATTCAAACACCATCTCAGACTTGCATTATGTGTAATGCGCAAAATGACATCCAAAGATTATCTATAGAATGCAGGGTTCAGGTCTTTATATAAAGAAACATTTATATACCGGATAATGTTTGTAGTTGCAATAATCATTTAGATGCAAGTGTTTTTTTTTAGTGCATATACATTCCTTTCAATTGGTTAACAGACCTTAAGTTATTAGAAGTCAGCAGTTACAAGTTTCCTTCAAGAAATCAGGAACGAGTCATTAAAAATAGGTGGAGAAATAGATTACAATAACTTGCTGATGAAGAATTTGAATGCATATCACTAATCAGTAAGCCTCAGTTTAAAGAACTTCTCACTTACTGTTTATTTATTTATTTATTCTTATATACGGGTAACCCCATTTACATAAAATAAAAAACAAAAAATTTGGAGAAAATAACATTAAAACTAAGACTAAATCTAAAAAACACAATACACACAAAAAACATATAAATCTAAAGTTTACATGACTAACATTGAACTCAAGTTTTAAAAATAATACAAAATACAAAATATAATACAGTTACTTAAAATTTAAATTATAATTAAGATACATGTAGTCGCGAACAAAAGATAACACAACAAAACAAAACAGACGGCAGCATTAAATATTATAGTATAACGACCGCTTGATTACACTGATGGAGTTGTAAAACAGGTCGATATGTGAGGAGTTCTGATTGCCTGTACGCAATAACCTAGTCATTGCTGCACAAAATCCATAGTTAGTTCTATGAAATGACACATTGAAGAGTTCTGAAGAACGGCTTCTCATTGTCGTATTCGAGGATATTCTGTCTAGTAAGCAAGGGCAGTCAAGTTCACCTGACAACAACTTGTATAGGAAACAAATATCAGCTATGTTACGCCGATTTTGCAAAGATTGTAAATGCATTTGTACTAAAATATCACTATATTGATAATTGTCTCTGCTCAAACCCATTTTAAATGCTACCATACGAAGAAATTTATTTTGAACTTTTTCAATATTAGCTATATGTATGTTATAGTGGGGTTTCCATATGACAGAACAGTACTCCAGAATAGATTGTACTAGTGAACAATATAATAAACGAATCGTATTATGAGAAAATGTTTTAGATGAACGATTGATAAAACCCAAAACCTTGTAACTCTTGGAAACAACTAAATCAATGTGTCTACGAAAAGTCAGAGAATTATCGAAAACGACACCAATGTCACGAATTTCACTTCTCGCTGTATCGTTTGTGAATTAATAGCGTATGAAATGATTATAGGTTGTAAAATTTTTGCAAAAGTAATAATAAACATTTATTGATATTCAAGTCAAGATCATGGCTAATACACCATGCAAATAAAGAGTTTAAATCGGATTGGAGTAACGTAGCATCATTGCAAGTTGCAATTTCTTTAAACAGTTTGAAATCGTCAGCATACATTAAGATATTACAATGATTAATAATTTTGCCAATGCCATTAATAAATAAATTAAAAAGAAATGGTCCCGCGTGAGAGCCCTGTGGAACTCCTGAAGACACACTTATAATCCTGGAAATAATACCCCCACTTTAACATAATGGTAACGGGCTGAGAGATAACTCTTTGTCCACTCTAAAAGTGGCCCATAAAATCCTAGACCTTGAAGTTTGGCCAAAAGTAGTCTATGGTTAACTCTATCAAAAATGACTCGTAGACGGCCAAATTGGTTAAAGTAGATCTACCCGGAAGAAATCCATGCTGTTCGTTAACAAAAATGTGTTTAAATCACCATGATAAGAATTGAGAGAAAAAGTAGTCCAATAATTTCGGGATCCCCGATTGCAAGCATACAGCTCGGTAATTCTCAATATTTTCTTTAGATCCACCTTTGTGGATTGGCCTCAGGTTGCTATGTTTCCAAAAACTGGGAAACTTTCCGGATGACAGTGACAAGTTAAAAAGTGTTCAGAGGAAGCGCTAGAATGTAGACACAGTTTATTAAAAAATGCGATGGAATACCATCAGGACCACACGAGAGCTTTGTCCGAAGTTCATTAATTATGCCAATGATGTCTGCTATAGTTACACAAAAGGAAGACAAGTTAACAGAGTTTTCATAAAATGAGGCACATTAATGTTCTGATCCAATTTATAAACCGTTGAAAAGTAGATAGCAAAAAGACCTGCAGTTTCCTCAGCCCCGTTGCTTATTTCATCCTTATAAAACATGAATTTCGGAAGATTAAAAGACTTTTTCATGCCACTAATATACCCCTAAAAACTTCTTGGATTGTGATTTAAAGTATTTTCAATATTATTGATGTACAATCTGTAACAATTATTAGTGACATCTTAGTTGACTTAAACTTTTTATGCACTGCCTTCTTTTCAGCTGACTAGAAAACCAAGCAGGATAAGGGGAAGACTTAAATCGTTTAACAGGCACGTGTAAATTAATAGCCGAATACAATTTATCATAAAAATAAGCCACAGCTGATTCAATATCCCAGTCGGACAACGGTTGCCAATTACAGCTAGCAAGAAAGTTGTTGATAGCGAAATAATCCGCTTGTTTAAAGTCGTAATAAAAATCTTTATAAATTAAACTATTGCTAACACAATTAGAAGACAGTAAAATATCAATAGGTGTATGGTTAATGGAGGATGGAAGTATATAATCGTCCGACTTGTATGTGCATAAACTAAAATCATTAGTAAACACTAAATCTAGAGTCCTACCTCTTGCATTTAACACATAATTCTTTTGAAAAAGTTTATGAAATCCAAAGCAGTTTGCCAATGAAGTGTCCGGATAGTTATTTCCATTATCTATAGTTACTCCATAATAATCGTTATTCCAAGTAACACCGGGAATGTTATAATCTCCACATAAAACTAACTTAGCATCAGGATAACAAGACAAAATAAACTCCACAGATCTACAATGGTCCCCATAAAGGCTGCAGTCTGAGCGCGGAGGGTTGCAACATATACCCAATATAATCAACGTTCTACGCTCTTTCAGCAAAACAAAAATTTGATTACAAGAAGTTAGTTCGCACTGCACTAATGATGATATTTTTCCGCACGGCTATAAGAACTCCACCTCCACGACTCAAAGAATTCACAGGTAACTCTTGTCTATCTTGGCGATAAACATTGAAATTTTCAAATCCAAGTTCTGTATCAAAGTGCTGTGGTGTAAGCCAAGCTTCGGTGAAACAAAAAGCATCATAAATGCTGGTTGACACGTTTCGACGTAGTTCATCAAATTTTGTTCTTAAGCCTCCGGCATTGTGATAATAAAGTAGCATCTTATGTGAAGGATCGGCACTAACTGCGAGGTTAACCGTGCCATCTAGTTTTTTAAGGGAACAATTTTAGGAACATTATTGATATATCTAATAGTGATTCTCTCACCATTTTCGGTTCTCTTGCGAAGTTCTGTTCGAAGGTCGTTGAGATATTTGCGCTGAGCTGGAGTGAGGTCAGATACTATTTTGATGTTTTCTTGATCCAATTTGTTTTTATTTCTCACCAGTTTCAGAACGCATGACTTATCAGAAAAGATGACTTTTATGGGGCGTGGTTTCTCACCAATCTTTCCAACACGCGAAACCTTGGTTATTTAGCTAGAAACATCACTTATTGGTCTCAATATAGCCTTCACCGACTCTACATCATCCTTAATCATCTGATCTGGGAATTGTTTACCTGATTCAGAAACATTGTAAACCATTAGGTTATTTTTTCGCAGTTTCCGCTCCTCATATTCTGATACAAATACATTGATATTACTAAATGGATCCGCTGCAACACTCTTGGATTCATACTCCGAGCTGCTAGATTTAGATAATAAAGAAACCAAGTCCCTTACTTTCTCTTCGAGAGTATTCAATCTTTTTTCAAAAATTGGTAGAAGTCTCAACCCATTCTCGCACGTACTGCAAAAAAATTTCAACTTTCTTTTGCCCTTCGACTGGATACACTTCAACTCTGGAGGTGCTAATCCTGTGCAGTCGTAATGAACGACCATGACAGCCGTCACAAGTGCAAAATTTATTGTCATTAAGGTCCCCGTCACATTAGAATGTGTATAGATACACTGTGAGTCGTTCATCTTTTAAATAATAACCGGGCCAGCATACAAATATCCACTTCTATTTCTTATCACAGCAAAAAATGGAACAGGATAAACAGTTTAAATAATAGTGATATCAAATTACCTTAAATTGCCATGAACCAAAGTCGAGATTCACAATTTTCGAGTCAATTTGTTCATATATAACTTGGCACTAACCACATGAAGCAAAAATCAGAATTTAAGTAACACTGAAAACCACTTAAAACAGCGAAAGAAGGCGAGTAAAAATGTTGTCTGTACTCATTTATGTACGGTTGTTTACGTTATTTCCTATTTTAATTCTGAATCTATTATAATTTTTTAGTAGCAGCTATTGGTGTTATATTTGTGTTGGTGTTTCTTTAACTTCCCAACTTTAGAAACTGTGACCCTGTATTTCACAATGGACAATTTAGAAGTGTGAATAGGGAAGATATTACTTTTTTGTGTAAATTAAGAGTTAATTTTTGAAAATTTACTTTTGGCCGATCTTGAATCCATCACTAGGCAACAATGTATAAACCAGCATGTAACAGAGTTTGTAAACGAACACTACAATCTTGAACTCACAGAAAGAAAAGCAGTTACTGTAGTTGATAGCAGTTACTGTAGTTGATAATACTTACGCCTATAAATATCAAAGTGCGAACTTCCGAGTATTGCGGCAGTGTTACTCTCTCCACAAACATCATCATCTCTTAAAACCAACCCGTATAGTAGTTCCAGATGGTTTCATTCTCACTATTCTTGGTCCATACTTTTCTGACGCTCGTAATACTAATGCTGCCATTCTGCATGTAGAATTTGAGAGAGACGCTGGAATGTTAGCAACCTGGTTCCAGGATGGTGACATTGTTTTGGTAGATTGGAGTGATCGCGATGGAATACTTTTATTACAACGTCTCCGGATTGATCATTGAATGTCTACATTTATTCAACCTAGGCAAAGATAACTTCAACCAGAAGACACTAATGGTTTACGGATACTAACTAAAAATCGGAGAATAGTTGAGATTCGAAATGCACACTTAAGATCTGTTTTTAAGTTTTTGCCAGTTACAGTAAATCGACAGCACATAAAGAACCTTAATACTTTCTATTACGCAGCTGGAGTTATCTTAAATTCTGTTATTTCCATGCAAGTGTTGAATTCGCTAGAGAAAGGATTCGAAACTCATGAATGCCCAATGCTGTCCAAGCGAGAGTAGAGGTAGATAACGAAAGAACAGTCAGTGGATACGATTGAATCATGAAGCTCTATTAGATTTTCCAGAACTTGGCTTAGACTACTTAAAACATCTGATGGGAGGAACTTACGAAGTACATTTTTCCTCCTCGTACATTCAAGATAAGCTAGTTAATAAGAGATTATGATGAGCAATTTCAGATTAATGAAAACCTCAATGAGCCGGGATTCTTGAGAATACCATTATATTCCAAATTCCGTAATGCTATTAGACATTAGCTTTTTATAGGTTATGCAGCTGTGGGTGTAGACCCTGAAAATCATGTCAAATCTGGTACAAATTTTATACTAGGCTTTTATTGTACATGTCAAAATGGAGGTCGCTCTCTAGGTACTTGTGCACACGTTGCTAGTATCATATGGTGCTTAGGATATGGGCTACATCAACTAAATATCAGGGTCCCTGATATGTCGTTATTAGACACTACATTAAATGCTGCCAATGCAGAAGTTCAAATCTTGGAGTGGAACTAATAAATGAATAAGAAGCAAAGGTGTTAGCACATTATAGAACCGATACAAACACAGTTTTTTTTGTATAATTGGGTATATTATTTACATATATGTAATACAAAAATGTGCCATTGCTATATTTTTATTATGTAAAGCAAGGGGTGAAAAAAATCTACTTTGGGAGGGTGTATATCTAAAACAAAATATTTTTAGAGTTTGAGCCCATTAAGACTTTTGATTCACCAGTGCAGATCTATCAAATAGCAAGTTTCAAAAAAATTAGCCGAAAGACACTTAGTCGTTATTCGCTCCGTGCGAAGTCATAGCTTAACCGACGTTCGCGTACGCAGTTGATACTTTCGGCATTATTACAATTACACATGAAAATTTTAAATTCGTTTTAATTCACAAAATGAATACAAAATGGATCATTAGAGCGCTCTGAACCGTAAAATACAGACAGAAAAATTGAATGTTAATTTCATAAATTTCCGGCTGCGAATTGGAAAATACATTAAAGAAATCAGTGTATACCTGCTGTAAAAATACAAAAATAAATAATACTATGATCTTTATTTCAGTAAAAACAATAACACCAAAAAAAAAAACATATCTACCATATTCCCTTTAACCTACAAATCTCCTCAATTGAATGAATATTGAGCAGTTTACAGGTAAATAAATATATGTGAAAGTTATATAAAATTTTATGGCATAAAATAGACAGTATGAATAATTCAAATTGTAAATACCTTTGATAAAATTAACTAACGTAAATTTTTTATTTTATATTTTCTGTACCTCTCTATATAAATATAAATACCTCAATGCCCAATATATCTCAGCAAAACTGCAACTGCTTGTGAGGCACCCAATATAACAATTTTGTACAATATTTTTTTGAATCACCTTGTATGTATTACAACTACCCTGTATTCGCTGCTGCTTATTGGTCAACCAATGTAACATTTTTTAAACAGTTAACTATAACCCTTCTTCACCCTATATTTTATTTATCCTATATGTGCAACTGATTATGAGGCACGCTATTTCACAATGTTGTCTTAAATTTCTTCAACCACATATAAAGTGTAATTTCTCTCCACCCTTCATTTCATCCACCCTTCATTTGCAACATTTTCTAACCTTGTGCCACATTTGAGGTACACCATATATGCAACTGCTATATACCAAAATTTTTCTACCATTTAATACCCACCCCGTAGAATTCTACTCTACCCTATATATCAACAACCTTGTATATTCAACTACTTATTTGCCACCCATTTTTGTACCTCTCTGTATCCTTAAAATTCTTCTCCACCCTATATTCCACCAATCCGGTAAATGGAACAGCTTGTAGATCATAACATTTCTTTATAATACTTTTTAAACCCTCCTGTATAGCTGTATACTCCGCTACATATTTCAACTATCCTATATATGCAATTACGTGGATATAAAATAATTTTTTAATCACTATATAAAGTATAATTCCACTCGATCTCATATTTCAACCACCCTGTATAAACAAATTCTTCTAACATTTTTTCAACTCAATTCATAACTATAATAACTCAAGAACATAATTCAAAGATCCCAACTGCTTACATACATAACATTTTTTTAAAATTTTATCCATCCTGTATAAATATTCTAGCCTTATTTCAATCATATTGTATATGCAACTACTTATGAGCCAAACAATATATCATTTTGTTATCCACCCTATGGAAATATAATTCTACTCCGCCCGTTTATGAACCACCTGGTATATGCAACTATTTATGGGTCACTGAATATAACTTTTTTGAGCCACCCTGTATGACTTATTCCACTCTCCCTTATTTCAACCACATTGTGTATATGCTTGTGGTACACCTATTATAATTTTTTTTTGGATTTTTTAAATCCATGTTATTCTACTCTGCACTAAGTTTCCTATATATAGAACACCCTGTAAAAGTACAGTTGATATATCACTTTCCCCCCTATTTAAACTACATTGTATATATGCAGCTGCTTATGGTACAGCTAACATAACTTTTTTTTAGATTTTTTACTTACAACTTACGGTTGATATATCAGTTGATTTTTTCTAAATCAAAACATGTTACATTGGCATATTCCGAATTTTAAATAAAAGCTAAGCTGATGCAAGTATCTAATATTTGGAGCTTGCGGTAGAACCAATAGAGTAATTGTGTTATCCAACATGGTAGAAGTTTTTTCGCTATATCTACAGTTTCTGTCAATTTAGGGAAATAAAATATCTACCAGATTTTAAGTCAAACTATCGGTTTTGCAACAAAAAAAGATTCAGCAAAATCAGTTCAGCAGTTCTTACGTAATGCCCGAACAAACAAACAAACAAACAAACAGACAAACTTACAATTTTATAATAGTATAGATTAATGAGTAGTCATTGAAAAAGAAAACACAATAGTGAAATGTAAAAGATCTCTGGAAATTGTTGATATTGGTGAAGAGTGGAACAAAAGAGAAAGAAACCATAAGATAAGTTTAATTTTCATTTAACAGTTTTAAACGTGGCAATTTGAACCCAAGCATAAATAAAAAAATATTATAATTTTAAACATCATTACAGTTAATTATATTTAAAAACATCATTTCAAAATTATTCAACCCTAATATATTGGGTGGTTCAAATCGCAGGTCTATAATACACGAGTTCCGAATATAATTACTTTTCGTTTTCTTTTTTCGTTTACATATTTAATGAACAAAATTTCTGGTCATAGAAATTCAAAGATATCCCAGTTTATAACATGTTTTTGATGAATTTCGTTGTTAATACTGTCATTATGAATAATTTTATTTTTGGAAACTATAACTTATCATTAACTACCTTTGCTATTAGACTGTCAGCTGGTGACAGATTTTGGCCCACTATTTTCTCGCTTCTGGCTCGGTGGTGGTTGAAAAGTGTGTTATTGTTGAATACAATGACCCAAAATTTGCGGGAAAATAGTGTGACTAATAGGAAAAAATGGTTTTCCATTTTCCGAAAAAAAAACATGTTTTGGAACAATTTTCTCGCTTCTGGCTTGTTGACCAATCAAAAGCTATGATGTAATCAAGCAAAACAAAAGGGATAGCCAGAAATGTCACGTGTGGCTAAAGGATCTAAATAAGGGCGAGATCCTGTAAGAAAACGTTACAATGTGCCGTGATTTCCTCGCTTCTGGGAATTGGTAGTCCATATAAAAATTGTCATAAGGTTTGTTAGTGGCTAAGTAAGGTTAAGGACCGGAAAATTTTGCGGAAAATTTCAACGTTTTTTCCGGCATTTTCTCGTCAATGAAATTAAGTGGAATATTAACTTTAAAAATTAAGAATCCGTTATGGAAAATGCCATAAGCGTCGGGTGTGGCCTTTATAATAAAAAAAATTAGTAAAGTTGCAGCAAAATATTTGAAAATTGCCACCATTTTGTTTTTCATGGCTCTTGGCATACGGCTAAAGAAGGTTATTATAAGATCATATAACAAAACCCATAACTAAAATAATTAATATATGTAAAAAATGTATTTAAAAAATAGCTGTATTTTTAAAAATATATTCATGTTATTTCGCATGTGCTCTGAACAAAAATGAATTCTAGTACCCTTATAAAAATAATTAAAAGTTGGGCGTGGCCTTCAGAAATTGTCATCATTTTGTTTTTATCGCATTTAGCCTGTGCCTAGAAAACTTACTTTAAGCACTTGCAGATATAAATACCTGAAAAATTATATATATATATATATATATATGTTATATCACACTTTCAAAATTTCTCTTTTTAAAAAAGGATTTTATTTATAGTTGCACAATTATTAACTTTTAATATTAAACTTGAAAATAACAATATAATACTTTATAACAATAAAAAGACAAAATGAGTGTTCAACTAAACTAGACAAATCTGTAAGTAATAATGAACGCAGACATAAGGCAATTGAACAATTTATAACATAAGAATGCTGACTAAGCTGTCGCAGCGTTTGCTGTTCTCACGGATGTAGGTCGTCGAAGGTAACCTGAGACGGCACGTGGATGCTGACTCAGCTTGGGAACTGTTGCTAGATGGTTTCACATAAGTCGATGGAATAACTTATATAACAACTCCCATCCATATAAAAAAGTTGATGCTACAGCATCGACTTTTAAGGGAGGTTCTGCAATTCCATATCCTCGACAGGACTAAGGAGACTATGGAGTTTTACCCTGGGCTTGATGGTTGATGGACCTGGTGGTGGTGCTGGATCGGCAGAAGGGCTGATCGTTGGGGGCTTCTGGAATTTCTTTCTGATGATGCTGATGGAAAGGAGGGCAACCACAATTACGGTTGTTGCTATTGCGATGATCGTAAACCAGGAGGTGTGTTTCTCCAAGAATGGTTGGTCTAGGAGCTTTTCTAATTCCCTGGAGTATTGGCTAAGCTTATGGTTGGCAATATTCAGGTCTCTGGCATCCAGTTCCTGTAGTTTCATGGGTTTCAACTTTGGAAGTTGACCGATGGTTGGCAGGTTGTCGCAACAGTTGTACGGGATGTTGACTGGATGACTTTTTAGTGTGATGTTGTCAACGTTGTTGGTGGACCTTCTGGCATGGACCCTGGTGTTACCAATGAAGGCATTGCAACTGGGTTGGATGGTCAATAGAGAATTTTTTCGAAATGGATTGGGTAACGACATCTTTTCCCTTGCACTTGATGTTGATGGGCAACTGTCCGGAAGTCGAGATTAACCAAAGGCTCAGATCAATCTCTTGAATATTATACTCTTCGGCATATAATATTAAAGGCTTGCCAGTTGAAGGAAGGGCTGCTGGCTGTCTAAGAAGCTGTGCTTCGCAGAGGGCTTCTTTGTCTATGGTGTGTGGAATAACTTTGAAACACATCTTATGTCCTTTAGATAATGGCTTGCAGTCACTCATCTTCGAAAGATGCGTACAATAGCGAATCGTCATCTCTCGCGATATATTTTAATTTTGTTGGAAGAATATGGTGAAATCCTGTTCGATAATCCAAAACTGGGTAGGATACAAGCGGTACAGTGTATAAGTTTCGGGATTGACTAAGGGAATTTTTAGTACAAAAACAATTTTAGTATTGATCTGAAAAGCTTCCAATTCTATTAGATCGATGTATCTAGCAACATTTGAACTATAGGTTGGAAGTGGTAAGTTATTTTCATGAAGTGACTGTGATATTTTCTGAAGGGAGTCGACCAAATCTACTGGATTTATAATTGAGCTATGTAAAATTTTTAGGCGGGCGAAAGAGACTGCAGTTAATACATCGTTGAGGGTATCTTCAATGTATACGCAACTTTCCATTAAGCTTTCACACAAATCCAAGACATTGG
The DNA here is from genome assembly GCA_034190945.1 of Octodonta nipae. Lineage (NCBI taxonomy): Eukaryota > Metazoa > Arthropoda > Insecta > Coleoptera > Chrysomelidae > Octodonta > Octodonta nipae. The sequence goes on along the minus strand of CM067221.1, from coordinate 43,351,883 downwards.
CTTGAAGTTCATAAAAAGCAAGATCGTCTGTAATGAACTCAATTGACTTCCTAATTGTTTCGATATTTTCCGAAAATATTTTCTCTTCGGACTGAAATTTTTGTAGTGTGGTGTTAAGATTCTTAATGACCGAATTTGTTACTTATAATTGTCGTTTCATTAAGTTCTCGATTTGATGTTGGTCTTCAGTAATTTTGTTTATAGAGTCACTAAAGTATTCTCCGTCTGTTGCATCTAAGTTACCGGAAATAGATTTCCAAATTGATCCCAGTTCCGTTAATGAGTCCGCGTTTCTTTCTGATGGTACTGTAAGTCTCAGTGTCAGCGAAAATTTCTGTATATTTGATGTTAACAGATTTTGATATTTGTTTCAGGAGGCTTACGTGAGTCTGTACTTTTGATTTGAAGATTTTAACGTTAGTTTTGTTGTGGTTAATAGTATCTAAAAGTCTGTTCAGTATATTGTCGTTGTTTAAAGTAGCGTCTCGAAATGGGCTTAGATCTTTGTAAACAAGGAGTGTCCATTTGTCATTAGAAATTTTAAGGGTTCCTTCTTCATGAAAGAAAACTCCTATAGTATTGTTAACAGGCGTAATGGAGTACTGTTGAAGGTTCACGACTGAAAACAGTCCACAGAATCTGAAAAAAGGGATTTATTCAAAATAGGGTTTTAGTCTGTCAAAGTTAACTTTAGTTATTTGGTTTGTTTGTAAATTTATGACAGTGGCAGAGTTTTTTCGTATTGCGGTAATTTCGAAGGGGCCGTTGAATTTGTTTTCGGCTTTATTTTTAATTTGGGACTCTTTTACGTAGACTTTGTCGCCTACTTTGTAATCGGGTTGTTTAGTAGAAACGTGTTGGTCAAATCGCACTTTAGATTTTTTTTTCTGTCTTTCGGTTTTAGCACGGGCGAGTCTGTAGTAATAGTCCATTCTGTTATTTAGGTCTCTTACGTATTTCGAAATCAGTTTTTCCTGGTTGTAAAGGGTTTCTGGAGGCCTACTTGAAGTGTGCCCAAATATAAGTTCGTAGGGCGTGAAACCGGTGGTTTAATTTTTCGTGTTATTATAACAGATGATGGCATAAGGGAGGACATTAAATGGATGTTCGTCTGGATGTTCCGCTGTATTTGCCCTTATCATTTCTGCTAAGGTCGCGTGAAATCTTTCAATAGAACCGTTTGACTCAGCATGTTGAACGCTGGAGAATGTCAGTTTTATGTCGTATAGTTGGCATAGATCCTGCATTAAAGTGTTGTCAAATTCACGTCCATAGTCACAATGGATGCGAAGCGGAGTCCCGTAATGTTGAAAGAAAATCAGAAGGGTGTTTACGACAGTTGAAGCTGTTTTGTCGTTAATGGGGTAGGCTTGCGTAAATTTCGTGAGTTCGTCCCTAATAGTGAGTGCATGCTTTCTAGATGGGTATTCAAAGATGTCAATGTTAATACGTTCGAAAGGAGTCTTGGGTGTTTCCGTAATAACAAAAGGTGCACTTAAGTTTTTCCTACAGATCTTTACCATTTGGCAAGTTTCACAGGATTTGATAAATTGTTCTACAGTTTTAATTAAGCCGGTCCAATTGTATTTTTCCCTAATACGTCTGATAGTTTCGTTAATGCCACGATGGAGGTTGTTTTTACCAGAGTGGTATTGTTGTATTATTATAGGAATTTCGTCTTCGGTAGGAGTTGTAACAATGTTTTGGCAGATTTTTAGTTTAATTTCTTTGTCGGAGAGAATGAAAGATAAAGTTTCAAGAATGGGAAGTTCTATGTTATTTTCTATGCAGTATGTTTCGGAGTGGTTGAATTGTTCTTGGTTGTTATAAATAATTTTGAAAAGATGTGAGACGACAGTTTCGGGGTCATAGGGCAAAGGTACAACTAAGTACTTTCTATGCCTGACCTGATTACTGAAATTAGGCTCATCTTCGAAAAAGTCATCAATAATTTTGTCGTGTAAGTCGTTAGTTTTGTTTTGCCAAAAGAATGTAACTATGCGTTTGTGGGACTTGTCTAAAAGTTGAGAATTGGATATTTCAATTTTAGAGTAATCGATTATTGACTCAGTTTTGTAAAGTTGAACATAGATCCCGCATCGATTAAACTCAGTGATAATTCTTTCGTCATGTTCGTCGTCATTGTCAGAGTTTTCAGGTTGTTCGGAGTCAGTTTCGTTGTTAGCGAAAATTTTGATTTTGGAAAGGAAATCAGCACATTGCTTGAAATTGTTGATTTTGATGCGAGAAAGAGCATCTGCGTTTTGGTTTACCTTGTCGGGCTTGTACTCAATTTTATAATTGTATTCCTCTAGCTTAAGGCGCCATCTGGCTAGACGACTGCCAGGATCTTTGATGGAAAAGAGCCAAGTAAGCGGACGGTGGTCACACAGGAGTGTAAACCTTCTCCCAAAAAGATGCGGTCTGTAGTGCTTAACAGCCCAAACTATGGCAAACAATTCTCGTTCGGTGGTGGAATATAAGCGTATGCAACAGCGAGATCTTTTCCCACAGGGCCTTGAGAAAGAACCGCTCCAATAGCAAAAGCACTAGCATCAGTAGTGAGCTGGAAGGGTTCTTAAAAGTTTGGATATATCAGGATTGGGTCAGATACAAGGGCTTGCTTCAGTTCATTCAAGGAAGACTTGCAATCTGCGTCAAAGATGAACTTGACGTCTTTTTGGAGTAGTTTTGTCAGAGGTTTAGAGATCTTCGCAAAATTTGGTATGAAGCGTCTGTAATACCCAGCGAGACCAAGAAAAGATTTGATGTCTTTCGGAGTTTGGGGTTGCGGAAAGTTCTGAATACATTCAACCTTTGAAGGGTTTGGTTTTACACCTTCTTGTGTGATAAGATGGCCAAGATAAGCCACTTCTTTACGAAGAAATTCGCACTTATCAGGTTGAATTTTTAGGTTAGATTTCCGAAGTCGTTTAAAAACTTCTGTCAACCGGAAATATGTTCATGGATGGTCGGAGAGTAGACGATGATATCATCCATGTAGACGAGACAACGTTCATTCTGTATACCCAGAAGAATATTGTCCATGACCCTCTGAAAAGTAGAAGGTGCATTTTTTAAACCAATGGCATACGAACGAATTCGTAATGACCATTTTCGACAGAAAAGCCAGTCTTAGTATCTTCCTCTTGGATTTCCAACTGGTGGAACCCGAAAGCTAGATCCAGTGTCGAAAAGTATTGACACTTTCCAAGTTGGTCGAGAAGATCGGAGATATTTGGCAGAGGATATTTATCGTCTACAGTCAATTCATTTAATTTCCTGTAATCGATAACAACTCGCCACTTTGTTTACCAGAAGCATCGAGCTTCTTGGGGACGACCCATACGGGGAGGACCAAGGAGATGAGGAGTGCCTAATGATACCTTGTTCAAGCATTTTTTCAATTTGGGTTTTCACTTCCTCTTTATGAACTTGTGGATATCTGTATGATTTAGTGAAAACGGGCTTTGCGTTATTCGTATCAATCGAATGTTTAACCTCGTTAGTGAAAGTCAAGACGTCACCTTCAAGATAGAAAATGTCTTGAAATTCCAAACAAAGATTAGTGATTTGTTCGCGTTCTTCGTCATTGAGATGTTCAGTTCTAATTTGTTGTCTAATACTCGAGTTTCTGTCTATCTATTGGGAATCATGATAATCGCCTGTATTGAAATTCAAAAGAGGGTGAGTTTTGTCAAGTGGTTCCAGTTTTAAATCAGAAAAAGTTACTATTTTGGGCATCGCGTTAGCGTTGATGATGGAAGTTAGAAATTCACCTTTTGAGTTAATGTGTACGAGTGCGTTTGGAAGTCGTACTCTGTCAATTTCTTGAGTTAGTAAGATGGCGTCGATGTTAGAAAGATCGCATTTAAGTTTAAAGTTCTTTTCTGTGCGTGCCTCAATGGTTAGTTTGTTTGGTGTGGGTGTTTGTGAAGTAATATTTGGCTTAACATTGGGTGTGTCGGGTACATCAGTCAAGGGTTGATCGTTATCGGGAACTTTGTGTAAAGGGATGGTTTTTAAATTTGTTATCAGCTGTTTAGATTTTAAGTCAACTATGCATTCATAGTGTTCGATAAAATCTAATCCTAGTATGCCGTCAAAATCGTATATGAAAACTTTATGTGGGTTACGTTGAGCGAATGGAATTAGGGTAGATTGTGAAATGGGGATTTTTTCATGGGTAATACCTTGAATCGTTACCCTTTCAGGAGATCTTTGGGTGAAATTCTTTACGGTATTTTCCTTGAAGATAGAGATACCAGCTCCGGTATCAATAAGTAATTTGAATTTAGAAGAAGCGTCGAGAATGTAATAAAGGTTTTTAGAATTAACGGTAAGAAGGGGACTTAGAGAAATAGTTGCTCAGGGAAGTTCAAGTCGGGGTTCAAATCGTCCAGATTCAGACTTTGAATTTGGGTTTCGACTTCGCACAAAGTTGTTGTCGAATCGGGAGGTTGGTCTAGGCTCGGAAGCGCTAGAAAATCCTGGTATTGATTGACTATTAAAGGGCTCGATAGGAGTATCTTCGAACGTTTGTTCAACGATAAGATAATTTTGAAGATCATCCTCATAATCGTATGTGTTATCATCCGTATAATAATTGTAGTCTGAATAATTAATGTAATCAACATTTTGGTGTTGATTGAAATGGTGTGTCCTTTCAGGATGGTTATTAGGATTGTTTTGTATTACCGATGGGCGATAACAGTTAGGGTTCATTTGAGACCTAAAAGGGGGTCTCTGAAAGTTTTGTGGACGAAACTGTTGTCCTTGTTGAACAGGGGGTGTATTTGAGGGGAAATTTGGCCGCGTTGGCTGGTTAGTCCCAACAGGATTAGGCCAGTGGTTTTGATTGAATGTTTGAGTATTGTTTTGATTTTTCAATCGGCAATTTACCTAATGGCCTAATCGACCACAATGAAGACACTTAGGTGGTTGTGTCGGCTTTCGAGGTGGGAAATTTGGTTTGAGAGGAACAGATTTGTTTGTTTTCTGATCCTCGAAATAAGATAACTGAAGCTCTCTTCTAATTCGGGAATGAGCCTCTAGAAGATTGTTCTGGACTTAGCCCAGCCGTTTTATGAATGCAGGAGTGCATTTTCGCACTCAAGACGTGAAGACGATTGTAGAACGTTAATGGGGACTCATTTGAAAGTTGTTTCAGAGGTTGTAGGTCATGAATCAGGGAAGAGAGATCACGAGAATCTCCAAAGTATAGGGTCAAGAGTTGTTTAATTTCAAGGTACGATGCGGGATTCCTTGAATTTATCAACTGCGCCGCTTTCCCTTTGAGTTTATTTTTGATATGAATCACTAATATATTATATATAATATATTTTTGATCCGCCGTGGACATATTATATGCGCAATTACATGCATCTATAAAGGTTCCCAAGTAAATTTGGTCGCCTTCAAATTCGGGTATAACGGAAAATATTTCCGTTAACCGGTATCTTTCTGTTTCAGAGGTACCTGAATTTTTGTGAAGCTTGTGCCATGTTTATCGATATAAATGAATTGGAATATAAAGTTTATAGAATAAAATGTTAAAAGGTGTAGAAAATTAATGAACTGTAGAATACGTTAGTGGGAATTAACGATTGTTTGAACGATAGAACAGTATGGTATAAAATGTAAAGCAATTAAAATCAATAGTTCAAATAAATCAGTTAATCAAATGGATAAATAAATCAATAAAATATGTAAATCAAATATATCAATGTCAATAAAAGAAATCAACAAATATATCAAATAAATCAAATAATAAATAAATCAATATTTCATTCAAATCAAATATATCAAAAAAAAAAATCGAATAATAAAATAGATCAGTTTCGATCAAATAAAATCAAATTATTTAAAATCAAATCAAATATTTACTTAAAACGAATGACGATTCACCATTACTTACATCAACAGGAACATTGAAAGCGCCGTGTTCTACGTTTGATTGCAGTGAGGACTTCCTTCAGGTTCGTTGTTCCGTTGAGGGATAGGAATCCGCCGCTACCAGTTAGAGTACTCGTGTTCTAGTAACGTTAGACGGATCCTACTGACTGCGCCAATTTGTTATATCACACTTTCAAAATTTCTCTTTTTAAAAAAGGATTTTATTTATAGTTGCACAATTATTAACTTTTAATATTAAACTTGAAAATAACAATATAATACTTTATAACAATAAAAAGACAAAATGAGTGTTAAACTAAACTAGACAAATCTGTAAGTAATAATGAATGCAGACATAAGGCAATTGAACAATTTATAACATAAGAATGCTGACTAAGCTGTCGCAGCGTTTGCTGTTCTCACGGATGTACGTCGTCGAAGGTAACCTGAGACGGCACGTGGATGCTGACTCAGCTTGGGAACTGTTGCTAGATGGTTTCACATAAGTCGATGGAATAACTTATATAACATATATATATATATATATATATAGAACTTTGCAATTTGCATAATGGTGCTTAGGTCTTAAGTAGGTATAGCCCTATTTTAAAAGTTCTCAGAAATAAGTATAATTGTGAATATTTTTATATAATAGGGTTGTCCTTATTAATTTACCAGTATTGTTATTAGTTAGCCGAAATAGTACCTAAGTTTAGTTTTACTGTATTTTATGCAAACGACCATTGCATTAAGTGTGAACAGTAAAAGTTTGTATGCATATTTAAAAATTACAGTGAGGGTGTATATCGGTAAATAAACTTTTTTCTTGGTTGTCTATATGATTCTAGTTTTTATATGAACTGATCAATTTAATTTATTTTTCCCACACGTGAGAATAAAAGTATGTACCTATATTTTTAAAGTAGCTTTATTTGTTTAGGTTCATTGGAAATTGTAACAAAATATAAATTTAGGACCGAAATGTTTGACACATATTATATATTATATAGGTATATTGCGGAATTGATAAATATTTGTTTAAAACGGCTGTAAGAAATTGTACGGAACAAATATATTAGTTTTGATTAACCGCAATTATCTGCGATTAAATTAGTTTTGTGTTATTATCAAAAAATGATTATTTTTGGAACATTTTTAAAAAAATTATCCACTCATTCTGAAAAACTTGCGCACTTATTGATCTTATCCATTAACTTTTGAAAAAGCACAACAAACATTCTCACACACCCAAATGTGATACATATACTACATATTGTTAACGGTAAAAAATGGATGCACCTATTTCCTGACAATTTGCATAAAATTAATGCTAGACTAATTTTTACATAAACCAGTTAAATTACATGTATTATCTTATCGTTTCCTATATTTGGCATTTTTACAAGAAATGGCAATTGTACACTGTTGTTTTTAACTGTGGTATTAAACTAAGCTTTCTTCTACATGCATATGAACTTAAATTTTCGGAATAAAACGTCCACATTTGTACTGGTAAAGTTGCATATTCAGAAACATAACTATTAATAGTTTACTTAAATACTTGGTAACATTTTGGGGAAATTGAAGAAACAAGCCTTCAATGAAACAGGCTTATTCTATCGAAATCAATAGCAAACGAGCAATTTGTACCAAGGAGCTACCAGAATTTTTTCTGTATTCACACACTAATCGTAAAATTTTAAATTTTATAAACTACGCTTGTGTGAAATGAATATACTAATCTAGTCAGCATGTTACATCAGGAAAAAGTTATAAACGATATAGTAAAACATAGGACAGTTCTTTTATACGATTATGCCAAAAAGTAGTGCAGATGTTCGAAGTCAAAGAAAGCTTCTTAATTAGCAGAAAATTCCCTCATAATTCCTAACTCTACCACCAACATTTATAATTTTAAATTGGGTCATCTATCGTTAGCGTGCACCTAGGGATTTTCTCAGTGAAACGAAAAAAATTAGGTAATATTTAAAGATATAAAGGGAAAAACAATAATCCTTTGAAAAATGAGTTTTCCTGAAATTTATGTTATGATTTGAGATGAATATCGACGTCTAGCTAGTATATAGACTTTTATTAATTATGTGACTTTGCATGTTGGGAATTATAAAACCCTAGATAAGTCTAGTCTCAGAGAGTCGCAGGAAAGATTCTGTCGGAAAAATTAAAAAAGTTGATATTCCACTTCTTTATAAATGTTAAAAAATGTAACAGTCAAAAATATATAATATGTTTTTCCAATACCTCTGTTTTTCATTTTCTTATCAGTTAAAACTACCTGAAAATAATGTTCTTTAATTATTTACGTCTTTTGTTTAAATAATTTTGAAATAAAGAAAGTTTTCTCTTTATTGTTGAAAAGAATGTTCATTTTTAAATTTCTCAAAAAAGGGGTAAATCGTTATTTTTCATTTTTCTAATAGGGATCTTTTGTACAACTATCTGAAAATAGTTTCAGGAAGTCAAACTTTAGTATTTAGTTTAACAGTTTTCTGCATTTTTATGAAAATTCCAAGCTTGGAAGAATCACTTAATTACCAAACGGTTATTGGCGTGGTAAATAGTACCTATTTTTTATTCATATTTAATGTGTTAAATACTTATCAGAGAGGGAATCTCTTGGTGTGTGTAAAATCTAGATCGCCCTTCTTAGGCCTGTTTTTGTAAGCGGTAGAGCTTCGAGAAGTAGCTGTTTTATGAAGTTTCTTTAATTCCGTTTTCTGTAATCATTTTCGTAATATTTGACGATAACGACTCCCCTCCCCTTATTTATTTTTGCTAAATGGATTTTAACAGCAATATTTTTCCGGGACTCAATAAATTTTTAGATGCAATTACGAATCCTGTAGTAGAACTTTCTGATTATCATATCTTAATACTGAGAAGAAGTGCAATGCATCAAAAAATGCACAAATTAATGCGATTAAAATAATCATGAAGTAGCTGATGAATTTGAATGAATGAATGAAAGAATGAATGATTATGAAGTAATTCATATTAATATAACTTTTGAGCTTTTATTTGGCTACAAAATGACAAACATATAGGTAATGTCACTTTTAGACTTTACGAATTGTAAATAAGTCCATACAATATTTAGGAAAAAAAGCTCACCACCCCCATCAATTTTTGGACGACTGAGCAAGTAATTTGAAATGTTTGACATTTGAATAAAATTATAGGCATGGAGAATTGTTAATTAATAAATATTTTATTTTACGCTACTGTTTCTTAATAATATATTGAACTTTAATATATATTTGAAATTCTAATTAAACTGATCAAAATGACAACGGACTAAAGAGCCAGAATTAGTACAAAACCGAATACAGTTTAATATATATATATATATATATATATATATATATATATATTCAACTGTTCTTAGTCGTCTTTAAGTATGGAAAATAATATAACAATGAAAAACACAGAAAGTTTATCGTCGTAAACTAACCACGACTTATTGAATGCCTATAACTTATTTTCAATTTATTAAATTGTTTTCAATTTGAAGGTCATGTCCGACACTTCTGCCTTTTGAAAATGGCGTGAACACCAAAATGGCGGACTTATTTTTTTTGTAATTTTATACCTAAATTAATTATTTTAAATATGAAAGCCACACCCGAAACTTATGGCTTTTGTTATATGATCTTACAATAACATCCTTTAGTCGTATGCCAAATGCCATGCAAGGCAAAATGGTGGCAATTTTCATTTACTTTTTTTGCATGTTTGGGACTTCTGGCTTGGGTTCGGCCACGACCAACATTTATGGCAATTACACTTCACGTTCAACTCATTAAAAAGATCATATAAATCAAAAGCCAGAAGAAACAAAATGACGGAAAAAACATTGAAATTTTCCGCAAAATTTTCCGGTCCGACTTAGCCACTAACAAACCTTATGCCAATTTTTTTATGGACTACTCGCTATGTCAACTGTCAGACTTCCAATTCCCAGAAGCGAGAAAATCACGGCACATTGTAACATTTTCTTAAAGGATCTCGCCCTTATTTAAACCCTTTAGCCACAGGTGACATTTCTGGCTATCGCCTTTTTTTGCTTTATTGCATCATAGCTTTCTATTGGTCAACAAGCCAGAAGCGAGAAAATTGCTCCAAAACATGTTGTTTTTTGGAAAATGGAAAACTATTCTTTCCTATGTTAGCCACACTATTTTCCCGCAAATTTTACGTCATTGTATTCAACAATAACACACTTTTCAACCATCACCGAGCCAGAAGCGAGAAAATAGTGGACCAAAATCTGTCACCAGCTGACGGTCTATTTTCACATCTGCTAACACAGCGAGCGGGAATAAAAGTCATAAAAGTTTGAAAGCGATCAATATTCTGTTTTAAATAATACGACTAAGCCTGAAAGATTCTTTCCTTGTCACAATGTAACTTTGTAGATTAAGATGGCATTTTCTGAAATGTTCGAGATTTATATTCAATGGAAAGTACATCTTTCAGAAGTTTCGAACTTTCTTTCTCTGGGGCTATGTGAATGCTAATTTATTGTGAAGTAAAATGGTAGAATTATGAAATATATGAAATATGCTCTTGGCAAACTCTAACGCGTCAATAATATTTTAATTAGTTTCTGTTAAGTAATTCGTTGTTGGGAAAAACATGCCTAAAGTTTACAAAGTTCTGGAACAACTAGAGTAACAAACCTCACGAAACAAAGACTACAAAAGAAATTTTATTACCAACTATATCTCTGTATTTAAATGTTAAATAATAGAAGGTTCTAGCAGAACAGCACAGTTTTTTATTGCTGTACTGCTATTTACATTAAGAAAATAAAATTATATTTTGATACTGAATCAAGCATGACTGCGTGTGATGGATTAGATGATTTTTTGAGGGAAACAAAATATTGGTTTTATACTGGACGCTAGCAATGTTAGCAGCTTCATACATTCTATATATTATTGAAAGGGTTGTTAAACAGAAGTAAATTGGTTCCTAAAAATATCCAGAGTTGTCATGAAACTGGCTTAATTTCAGTTGAACGATTTGCCTAGAATCTAAAATTCAGAAACGATGTGTTTCCATATCTAACAAGGATGTGTACAGGTAAATTATGTTATTATATGTAATAAATAACCCATGGCGATGAATATATACCAGAAAAGTTTATTTTCCATAGTAAGAAAATAACTCCACAGATCGAGAATTATAACCTGAGTGGAGAAAATGATAACACCTAGAAAAACACATAATTTTAATTATAACATTTCACCTTTCCTTAAACAATGTCAAATAGAACCACGTTCACATGATTTCATTGCCTCCACTAAATGTCACGTGTTTGTATCTTTCACAACGCTTGTAAGTCAAAAGGTGACTTATTAAGGACACCACTTGCGAAAATATTAACTTGGATATGACTTGTATATCTGAAAACAGCATATGTATCTGTAGTTTCTACAAACGCAGGGAATTTTACTTCAGAGCGGCAGTCTTTTTCAAAGATGGCGTGATCGTAGCAAAAGTTCAACCTTCAACTGAAACAATCGTTTAAGATTAATCAAATTCTTCTGAAGTAGCTCCCTAAAACCGATGTACCAGCAGCGTCACCATATGATTTCACGCAGTCTACTCAAAGCAGAAACTGGAACTATTCTAGGATCTTCTAGCAATGCCCAACAAACCTAAAATCTAAACGTTAACTTCATGTAAAGAAAATTTGATATTAGAAAACATAAGATTTACTTCAAAAACTGGAAAAAATTTAAAGGCAAGAACGCAAAAGGAAATACAAAAGTTATACGAGTGGTATGTCAGAGGTTAGACATAAGTTCAGAATACAATATTAGTTTATCAAATATAAATGTGAAACATACAGAGTTTCACTGGAAGATTAAAATAAAATTTGAAATTCAGTTGTATAACAAAATAAATACATAAATATTTATCATAAATTTTAGTAAGTTGAGCGAAGTGCAGCTAATATAGGTTCTCCACTTAAAACAATTTACTGTCTTGCGTTTTGATGGATTGTGAAATCTTGACAATGTATTACCATAATCAATTATTCTTTATGTGAGAAATGAATATTGCCTATCGTTTGCTGTTTTTGTTAAATTTCCTATATTATCTGTATATAAATGGGCAAAGACAAAACGGTTCGGTACCATTTTCTCCTCTGTCCCTCAACCGATCCTCTTTATTTTTGTTTTGTTTAGTAGCTACTATTGACCTTCAGTGTAGAATATTAAAATTATTTTATAAAATTGATTTTATTCATTAAATAAAATATAATAAAAATCATTATTTACGACCATACTGTCAATGCCAAACAAATAATAGTATCAGTTTCTCCAAATTGCTTAGAGAAAAAATCATAAGAATGATTGCCTCGAATGTGAAAGACTAAACTAAATTAATCGAAAAACTAATACATTTGGAACTATCCCTATAGTTATTCCACATTGTCCTGCCATGGGCGGATCCAAGGGGGGGGGAGGGCGTTGGGAGCGATCGTCCCCTCCGAGAGCCTCAAAGTTTGTAAATTTAATATTAAAACTAGGTAATCTAAACTACAAGAGCCTAGAAGAAGGTCCCTTCTTTGGGTTTAAACCATAGAACGACTTTAAAATTATATTTCGGTAAATTTAGTACAGGATGAAGCATGAAATCGCCCCCCTCCCCCCGGAAGGATCTGTCTGTATCCTGCTATTGAAGCACAACCCAAGAAAATGTATTTTACTTAATAATCGCCATTTATTGAGTTTTGGCAAGTTTGCAACTTTCAATGCTTTGTAAATATGGTTTATCAATTAAAATCAGAATTACGTTAATTGATCAATCAATTGCTGATAATATTTTTTTAATTTTAATATTATACTTTTAATTTTCATTCCTTTTATTTTTATATATATTTTCATATAATTTAACTAAGATTACAAAAATTATTAATTTATACACACACCACAATATTAAAGATAAACAGTTACATCTGGCAACCATGTTAGTCGTAATGTTTTTATTTTCACAATCGGGTTCTACGATTTATTTATAAACATAGTCCAACTCACTCTAATTTATTTTCACAATTTATATTCACAGAACTATGTACAATTTATCTTTACTATACGTTAATCGAATACTGAACGAATGCTTACTTCGGCTCACCGTATTTATATATTTCTTCTCGGAATTATCCAGTAGGTAAAGAAGTCGTCGGGATAACTCCTTCACGTGTTCTAGAAGATTCAAGGAAATTCGACGAATTTGTGTTAGTGCCAGACGCCGGCCAACAGACAGACCAACATTTCGGATTCCCCGAGATACCGGATTAATGCCGATTCCAGGAATTATCGGATGAATTCCCTTCACATTGATTCCTCCTTAAAACTATTTGGTCCCGGAATGTCCCAGAATCCTTTCTGGTGTGGCAATATTTGCAGGATTCTCCACTTCGACAATGGAAAGTTTGGTGGAAGTAACAGTCAACGGTCTTCGAATCTGGGCTGCGAATATTGACACAGCATACAAGGATACCGATGCCACTGAATCGTTAGATAGTTTCCATCATACTTCTCACCACCTTCCAATTCAGTCCATCCAACCCACAGGCTATCTTTGGGACTGCCAATTTCATCAGGTTCTTCTCCATCATCATACACCTCAAATCTACCAGAGTCTTCCAAAGAGCGCTATATGTTGGCTTGCCCTGCAAGAATGTTTTCGTTACCCATTGTTTGTTTATCTTCCAAATGAAGGATTTTCCCTACTACTGGACCTTGTTCTTTTAGCTTTCGGAACTGGCCGTAGTTCTTTGCAAACACATTGGCTATTACTGTGGATCTCCGGAGGTCTCTAGCCACCCAACGAGCAAGAGCATATTCTACGGGCAACTTAAACAGGTCTCGGGGTTCTGCTCTGATCACGGTGTGCTGTTCGAAGGTCATGTCTTCATCGGGTGGTTGGATGCTGCGGACTTGGGCTTGCTCAACTTCGCCGTTATGAGTTCCGGCATAAGAGGCTAACCTGTTGAAATGTACCACCTTTGCTTTTCCTTGAGGTAGGTAGCTTCCTTATCCTGTAGACAGCATCGTTGATTCTCTTTACAATTTTGTAAGGTCCCTCCCAAGATCTTTGTAGCTTGGGCGTATATCTACGACGACTTTGCAGGTTATACAACAAAATAAGATCATCAAGTTGGAATTCCCCGCCTTTGGCTATGATGTCAAATGTTTCCTTCAAACGGGCATTCTCGATATTTAACCCGACTCGTTGATGGATGTCGTCCATCCTTTGACGTAACTGACTGAGATAGTCTTCACCTGCGGTCTCTCCTCCTGGGCGACATCCAAACTTCAAATCGCATGGCAGTCGTAACTCTCGTCCCATTATTATGGGGCGGGAGTTACGACTCTACATTTACATTTACTGGGGTCTGACTCGTGGACTCGTGCACAGACAAACGATATGCCATTAGAAACTGGTCCCAGTCTCTTTGGTGGCCAGAGACTACCTTTGACAAATGGCTGTTAATGGTCCGATTCATCCTTTCGGCCATTCGATCGGATTGCGGATGTAGTGCTGTCGTCCGTGTTTTATTGATTTTAAAATTTTGGCAGACGTCTTGGAAAAGAGTAGACTCGAAATTCCTACCTTGGTCTGAGTGTAACTCCCAGGGAACACCAAAACGGCTGATCCATTTCTTGATAAGGACATCGACAACGGTCAACGCTTCTTGATTCGGCAAGGCATAAACTTCTGCTTATTTACTGAAATAGTCCATCACCACCACAATGTACTTATTTCCGGAGCCATTCCGGAAATTAACCGGCAACATAAATGGCTACTATTTCGAATGCCTACATTATAGTGCTTCATGGTAGCTTTTGGTCGCTTCTGTGGCCCATTACTTGCTGCACAAACCGGACATTTCCCGAACCATTTACTTGCCTTCCTATGGAGTTTTCAGCATGCGCTTCAGAAGTCCGTTCGCCAGGATGAGGGAGTTCCACTGAGCCCAGTATGACTTTATGGTGGGTGAGTATCGAGAAATCTCCTGTCACGTAGGTTTGCGGTCTTCTTTCTTCCACCGGATAACCTCTTTTAACTCCGGATCTAATTTCTGGTATTTCTGGATCTAGTTCTACAGCGAACAGTTCCTTTTTCTTTAGCTCGCTGACAATGTTTGCAATCCTCAGGGCACGGTCTCCTCGAAAAGGCAACAGCATTGTTATGGCTTGTTCCAGCGCGATGTTCAGTCTCGAAGTCGAATTCTTGCAACCGCTCAATCCACCTGGCCACTTGTCTTTGTGGGTTTTGAATTTGCAAGAGCCACTTCACTGCTGCGTGATCAGTCCTCAAGAGGAATGTTTTACCATACAGGTACTTGTAGAAATGTTCTACCCTCTCTACCACAGCCAGGAGTTCCCTGCAAGTAACGCAATAATTCCGTTCTTGCTTACCCAAGGTCTTGCTGAAATATCAGATGACTTTCTCCTGGCCGTCTTGGATCTGCGAAAGCACCGCACCAATTCTGACATTGCGTGCGGCTGTATCCAAGATGAAGTACCCATCTGGTAAAGGATAACTTAAAATGGAGGCAATTGGTCAATGCACTTTTCAGGATCACGAATGATCGTTGGCATTCCTTGCCCCACTAGTACTGCACCTTCCCTTCTGTGAGTCTAGTGAGTGGCTTGGCGATATCAGCAAATCCTGCTACAAACTGACGATACTAAGTGTATAACCCCAGGAAACTTCTTAGCTGGTGAATATTTTTAGGTATCGGCCATTTCTAGGCAGCTTTGATATATCTATTTATCAAGAGCTACTCCCTCTGCGGAAACCACATGTCCAGGGTATTGCACCTCTTCTTGGAACAGTTGACACTTCTTTGGGCTCAACTTAAGTCCGGAAGTTCGAAGTCGTCGAAACATCTCCTCCAAATTCTTCACTTGGCCCTCAAACGATTTTCCAACCACGATAATGTCGTCAAGATACACCAGGCATGTTTTGTATGAAAACCCTTTTAACAATGTTTCCATCAATTTTGCAAATGTCGCTGGAGCATTACACAACTCAAAATGCATCACCGTGAATTGGTAAAGTCTTTAGCCGATGGTAAAATCAATCTTTTCCCGGTCTTCCTTAGCTATTGCCACTTGCCAATAACCGCTCTGCAATTCCAAAGTGGAAAACATCTTCGATCCAGCGATCATATCTAGGGTATCGTCTATTCTTGGTAGTGGATAGCTATCTTTATTTGTGGCGTAATTTAGTTGCCGATAGTCCACGCAAAATCTGTCGAACCGTCTTTCTTTTTAACCATTGTCTGCTTTAGCTCTTCTTTCCGAGCTTCATTCTCGTCTATTTCCTCTTCTAGCATTTCTGAATTTTTCTGTACCATGTTCTTCAAATTTTCTTCTATAGATTTAGAATTTTCCAGTAATTAGGCTTCTAAGGATTCTTTCAATGTTTTAGAATTTTCTAGGAATTTGTCTTCAATAGCCTTGGAATTTTCTTCCATTTTTTAAGTAGCATACTCATATTCCCATTACCAGAAACTTCAAACAAATAAGTATCGAGATCGTTACTTTCACTTATTAGGACATCTCGTGCCCGTTGTGTTAATTCACTTTTTTCCCACTAATTTCTATATCCCTTTCCTCAGTCACTTTCAACTGGTCCAACTTCACTACTTTAAACATTGTTAGTCAACTTATTTTCCAGTTCCAAGTTTCACAAATACACCCCACACTTGACACCACTGTAATGATTTTATTTTCACAATTGGGGTTTGTATTTGTTAATAAAAACAGTCTAACTTTAGTATATGGCAATCGAATACTGAATGAATGCTTCCGTCGGCTCTCCGTATTTATATATTTCTTATCGGAATTCTCCAGAAGAGCAAGGATCCGTCGGGATATTTCCTTCCTGTGTTCTCCAAGATTCGAGGAAATTCCACAAATTTGTGTTAGCGCCACATTTCGGATTAATGTCGATTCCAGGAATCATCGGATGAATTCCCGTGACAATACCCACACATCTATTCTAGAATAAAATATATTTTTATTCAACATACTTTTCCTTCGAAATCTTGCGTTGCTGGTCTTGAAGGTCAAAACATTAAGTTTATATATATATATATATATATATATATATATATATATATATATATATTATATTAGATTGTGATATTTGAATTTTCAAATTCTATAATAATTTGTAATTTTTTTATTACCTCAGGGTCTTTTTCGCTTGGGTTCAAGTTCCAGATATTAAATAAATAAATGAATTCTATACTTATCTTATAAGTCTCTCTTTCTTCTTCGTTACACTACCACTTTTTAAAATTTTGAAATTATATTTTTCACGTTATTTTTCTTTTTTAAGATTTTTAAATGACTAATAAATAATTTTCAAATTCTCAATCAAATTACAATTTATTTATAATGATGGTCCACAATACAATTCTGATATAATATTGCCTTTACAACAAAATAAATTTCCTGGGTACTTAAATATTATTAAATTTCTATCAATTTGTTACAAAAATATTTCAATCCTCTAAACACAAATATTCATTATACTAAATTTTAAAAACCTTTATTTCTATCACTGATTGATTTTAGATTTCAATAATCTGTTTATTAAATAATGTTTCAAAAACTCACAGTTGCCTGGCTTGAATTCCCTTTTTCCTTACTTTTGGTTTTGGAATACTACTTCCTGATTTCTGTTTTTTTTTATAAACTAAATTCTGCTGCTTAATTGATTTGTTTACTGCTGTACCAATACTTCTATTCTTCCAACAAAAATTGATTTTATCTCTCCATCCAATGGATTTCAAATAATTCCTTTTATGGAATATTTATTTATTTTTTTTTAATTTCAAATTGTTGATCCAAAAACTTCAAAAATTTTAACTTCAAACTTAATTTCTTGTCATGACATGGAACACTTATTTCAATGATATCACAGATCATTTATCTGGTTGTCATGGAAACGTAATTTTACAGGAACGAAATTTTTTTAACTGCTCTGGTCGACGATCGAGAAACAAAGAGGACCTTTCAATGTCAGATTTCCTATTTATGTAATATATTTTGCCACCTGCTATTTCCATTTCCGTTTTTTATTTATTTTATTACTTTCCAAATGTGTTCCTTCCAAATCATATGCAAAAATCTAAACAAATTTTAATTTGAATTTCAATACCGTTTACTCTCATAAATTTTATCTAAATCACTTAATTCATGTTTTCAAAAATTTTGATTTGACACTTGTAACCTGTTGGTCACCAGTCATTTAACAGGTACTTTAAAAAAAATTGGTTTTTACTGAAATTAAGACTTAATATCTTTTGAACTATTGAATTTTCATAAACTATGCTCTAAGCTCTTTCTAACGGTATAAATCTCTTTACTGTTCCATCATTCCTTCAAATTTTTAACGGTTTTTTACAATTCTGACATTTCAATTCTCTAAGTTTTTAACAAATTTATTTATTTAAAACTTAATTTTGATCTAAAATGTGTTATATTCAGTTTTGTCATTGCCTAATATGTGATCTATACTTGTTTTACAACCTATACTGTGATTTTCATAAGTGAATTTAACCTTTTTGCTGTTTGACCTAAATGTGACTCTCTGCCTAGATTTTTTTATGTAAGTATCAAAATTCTACTACAATCTGCATGATAGATTATCTAACTTTATATGCCACCTTTTATCCTTTCAACAATTTGCTTTTGAAACATTCTTTTTACAGGGTTTATATTTTTAGGTTAACTTTAACTTTGAATGATTCCTGCAATTTCCTTTCTGTTAGATATGTATGCATTTTATTTACATTTCCCCAATCATTTAATTATTCAAATTGCAAAACTTCTGTATTATCTCATGTCTGTTTAAATCCATTACAATATATATATATATATATATATATATATATATATATATATATATAGGGAGCGTTAGATGATGTTAGATCGGTTGGCGATGACAGGCTAACCAGTTCACCATAAAGCGTTGTTATTGATTAGTGGTAAAAGAGACAATGTACCAGGTCAGTATTGATTTTTCGGACAAGTTGAAGTAACTTTGATATTAAATATTCTGTTTTTGAATTGGATTATTTTATTTATATATTATTATCACGCTCTGTCGAGTGTGATGTGTAAAAAATCAGTCAGCGGACAATAGTGAATATATTGAAGATTGAAGTTCTCATAGGGTTGTTGATCATCTCTTTGATTTCATATTCATGAACTCGATTGAAACCACAAATGACGGAAACTTTTGGGTTGGGAAAAAAACAGTCTTCCAATTACTATGTCGAATATTTTACTAGGAGCGGTACCAGTCAAAAATTTGGGGGGTTACTCATTTGTCAAATTTATTTCTAATACCTATATAAATTATTTTCTTTATATTATAATAAGTTTGTGAATATGACGTGAACAATTTTTGTCATTACACCTAATCCTCTAATAACTCCTCAAATTTATTTCTTATAAAAATATACTGTTCAAGGATAAAATAATTTAATTGGTGTAGAATTCATTCTCTAACAGTCAAGTCATATACAACAACTAACCGCGTAATTTAAAGACATCATTTCGAGTAGTATCATTAGTCGATGTGTTGCTGAAGGATGAACGCTTTTTTGCGTTTGATATCAAACAAACATATTTTTATCATGAGATATAAATGGTCTTTGTTTAAATTTTATTATCTAATACAACTAAACAGGAATTGAAATTAACTGTTACTAAACTATTATCACCTGATTATTGTGTTACTTTACTATAAACTCTTACTGAATTGACTTAAAATTTGATTCGTTGTTAACAAATAATAATAAAAAAATATTTAAAATCATTTTTGAAGATTGTATATATGTTGTGACTGATGCGATAACGTAAAAAGAGCCCAACCTGTCCAAAATCCGAGCTAAACACGGGGAGAAAGAAGGATTCACCAGATCAAGTGCGAACACGTCGTCAACAGCCAATCTGACAGGATGCCACATTAGATATTTCACATCAAACGTGATTGTGTTGAGCTAATTGACTCTACACAAACTTGCAAAATATAATGTTACACAAGATAGTGTTGATTAGTACCTACGTCTTAAATGTAACACTGGCCAACATAATAAAGGTTGTTTTAACTTTACATTAAATATATGTTTCTTTATGTACTATTGCCTCCTGAATACGAAACCGTTTTTAGATTTTCCCTATGGCCCTTCACTATTCAGCAAATCGCTGAAAATCATTTGAAATGGCAGATAACCTTCAAAATATCTCTAAAACTCTTCTGAAAAATGTATCTGCAACTGTCACCTGCACTTCTAAAATTTCTTCCATCTCTAGAAGATTTACAGTGAATTGCAGAAAATTGTATTGACGATGGTACAAACCTGACAAAGGAATTCCAGGAGGCATAAATGGGAAACAATATACAGACAGAAAATGTTTTTGTATTTTCATGAAGATTGCATTAATCGTCTTTTGACACTGTCGCGTAACCAATATCAGAAACAGATGGTTTCGATAATAATGCAAACAATACTGAAGAGACTAGAAATCCGACTTTTTAGCATATTTCCCATGCGAAATGAGTTATTAATGCCCGCGAGCAGTTTATAATTACATTTATAGTAATATATCCACACCATTTCAAGAACTTCCATGTATTTTAAATAAAATTATATTTATTTGAAATTATGGACCTACTAGCAGGCAGAATATATCTTTTGTGTCTGTCTCTCGTGCACAGATATAAGAGCTATTCCCTCAAACTAATCCTAAACCAGAGTTGAAGTTGAACTGCCGTCAATAGACATACATTTCGAGTTTATGTGTAGAGCTTCTTTAGAATACCAATAAGTCTTATTCCTTTGAGCAGAACTGTGAATGTTTCAGTCCAAGTTGGAGTTAGATGGTGTTTCTCGCTTACAAAACTTTGAAACTGGTTTAGTTAAGTTCCAATTGTAGGTATAATCTGTAAACATAAAACGTTACGTTATTTTAAAAATATGTTAAAATTCTAATACGTGCAAGATATTTATTTCTTTTATAATAATTAAATTTCGAATTTTGACTTCGACAAGTTTACTGTTTCCTCAAATAAGAAAATTGGTAGCAGTTTTTCCGCTATAATCACATACATGTAAAACATTACATTGATGTTTTTTGTAGCTATTCCAGGTAGCTTAGCAATGTTTTTTTAGGCTATTTAGCTATTTTCCGTAACTTTGCAATGTTTGTCCTAGTTGTTGCTTCGTAATAATTTTTATAGCGGTCCTGTTTATTCCGCTTTTTTTCCTAGCTCTTCTAACTCCGCATGTTTTGTTATTTATTCTCTGCGGTTTCTTATTTTTTTATCTGTTCTCAGTAACTATTTTTATTTTGTTCATAATATCGGTATATTTTTTAAATTTTTCTTACTGATGCATTCACCCAGTGCTATTATTTTCCATTTTTGTGAATGCGTCAGGAATATATATAATATCATTATATCAATGTTTAATCTAGTATGATAAATAAGTCATTACTTTGTTTTAATATAGACCGCCAAAAACAATTTATGTATGCCTTAACTGATTCTCAGAGTTTATGCGATATCCAGAAAAAAAAACAACTAAATTAAACATTTAAATTTTAGCATCAAGTTTAAAATTATAATAAATATCAGATAAATATATGTGATATATATATATCTTCTGATGTTCTCACGACTCTGAAATGCAATTGACTGTTCTCAAGAATCTCGTGTGTTTCTCTCGTTTGTCTTAGAAAGGACACTTATTCGAAATTTCAGTGAGATCTCACCATCTTCTTCGGAATTACTGATGTTGTCACTCACTAAGCGTAGTACAAATAATTTGTAGACAAACAAGAGAAACACACGAGATTCCCGAGAACAGTCAATTACATATATATATATATATATATATATATATATATATATATATATATATATATATATATATATATAGTTATAAGTATTTCTCATTTCTTAATAACTTTTTTGAGAGATAATGATCTTACATCACCGGGTTTAATCACTTAATTCAATATTAAATAATAAATAAGTTTCCAATATTCAACATCAAATAACATTTTTAAGACGACAAATTATTAATTTAAACTCTATAAGTAATATCTACCAAATATCTAAATGGAATTATTGACAAACAAATAATGAATTAATTCTTCAACTATCTATATATAAATAGGCAAAGACAAAACGATTAGGTACCATTTTCTCATTTGTCTCTCAACCGATTTTCTTCATTTTTGTTTTGTTTAGTAGCTACTGACGTCCTTCAGT
This sequence comes from Octodonta nipae, assembly GCA_034190945.1. NCBI lineage: Eukaryota > Metazoa > Arthropoda > Insecta > Coleoptera > Chrysomelidae > Octodonta > Octodonta nipae. The sequence goes on along the minus strand of CM067221.1, from coordinate 43,329,644 downwards.
GCAGAATGCTAATATTAATTTATAATGTTGGTTCATTCAATAAATAAAATAAAATAAAAATTCATTATTTACGTCCACACTGTCAACGCCAAACAACTGACGGTGCCGCCGCCGCCAGATGGTCAAAACTCAAAACATTGAGTAATTATATATAAAGAGAGCGATCGTTAGATGCTGTTATATTCTTAGAGTACTTCTGGATGTGGCATGCAATTTGGTATTGTTTAGTGGTAAAATAGTCAATGTAGTACATGAGTATTGATTTTTCGGACACGTTGCAGTAACTTTCATATTAAATATTCTGTTTTTAATGTGAATTGAATTATTTGATTAATATATTATTATCACAACCTTCCCGAAGGTGTTGTGTAAAAAATTTTCAGACAGCCGACAATAGAGAATGTATTAAATGTTTAAGTTCTCCTAGGGTTGTTGGTCCTCTCTTTTCTTTAATACTCCTGAACTTGACTGAAACTGCAAATGACAATCTTCCAATTACTATATCGAATATTTTGCCAGGAGCGGCTCCAGCAAAAATTTGGGGGGTCATTCATTTGTCAAAAATATTTCGAATACCAATATTTGTTTACATTTTTATTTTCCTTTTATTTTAATAGATTTGTCGATATGAGTGAAAAATTTTGGTCATTACATCTACTTCTCCGATTTCTCCACAACTCTGTTTCTTATAAAAATATACTTTTTACAATTTCATGAAATAGGGTCGAATTTCGACCACTGGGCGACCACTAGTTCTTTTAAATCAACACCTATATTTCTATAACTCAGCAACTTTTTAAATAAGTTAATCTCAATACACTAAATTACAATGAAAAGAAAAGATCTGGCAATCTATAATAATTTAAAATCTAGAGGTATACCCTTTACATCTATTATTCATAAATATTCGCACTAGTTTCCTTTGCAATTCTTGCTACCTTTTAACAACAACATTTCCATTCGCTGCTATACGCTAGTAAAGTATCTTTGACAATAGGCATTTGCGCCATCTCGTGTTATATTTTTGGAACGCTGGTTCTGTCAAGGCCGTAATTTATGTTTGCAGTGTTATAGGTTAAAAATTAGTTATTCTATAAACAGGAAAGAAAAGCATCAAACCGAAAGTGCGGTGTAGTTGATTTTGAAAATACAACAAGAAAAAATCAAAAATTACAAGTCTGTTAACTAAAATAAGATTAAATAACTCTTGTTATCAGAAAAGTTATTCATGTAAATAATTTTCATTCTAAAATAAATTTAAGGTTAACATAACTCATAATAACATAACATATTTTTTAATTACTATTTTCTTTTAAGAATAAGAAAAAAAGCAACTTTTTAGTTACAGGAGGGATGAAAAGTCATGGCAACCAAGAACAAATTCAAGGATTTACTGTGCTCATTTTGTTGGAGAAAGAAAAATCAATCAATGTAGTTGCATTACAATCCAACTATATTTCCAGCAATATATCAATTTTTATACGCTTAAATGAATAACACTTTTTATTTTCATTTCTATTTTTTTATGAGCGGTTTGTTATTATTAGCTAATACAAAAGCAATAAATATTATATCATCAATATTCGTTTCTTTGTGAATTAACATAAATATCTGCAATTGTTAATCCTTCATTATCTTTGTTCCAACGTCAGCATTTTTATCTTGATCCATTAAAACTTCATCCTAAGTGAAATCTACCAATAAATTATATATAATCAATAAAGTTAATTGTTATTGTAAATATTTATTTACAATTGTAGCTTCATGGACTACTGAAGAAACAAGTTTTTCTTGTCGTAGGTAACTGTAATCTTTCAGCCCACAAACCAGCATGAAGGTTTTATTTTTTAACCGACTTCCAAAAAGGGAGGAGGTTATCAATTCGTGGCGTTGTTTCCCCTTTTTTTGTATGTATGTTAACCTGATTTCTTCTCCTGTGGTCCACCGATTTGAATGAATATGGTCTTGTTTAATAGAGTATATATCCGGATTGGTGAAACTTCAAATTTTGGAAAATAATTCTAATGGTAAAGTGATAAAATTCGTGAATGAACACATGTGTGCATGGAAATCGACCAATATCCTTAATATTTCGTTTTTTCGATAACTCCTTATGGATGTGTATAGTTTTTTAACGTTTAATCTATTAAGGAAGATCCTTAGGTGATCTCATATACTTTTCTGCCACGTGCAACTTGCAGTTTTGCAGAAAATCGCCGAAAATTCCAAAATTCTTATCAAAAATTTTATCGAAATGGCAATACGGACATTTCCTCATAAATATTTTAATTCCAACGTAATAGTGTGGTAATTTTAGGCACTGGAAGTTTTAATTGCGAATTTGAAAATTTTGATGAATTAGTAGATAAGTACGCAATGAAGGATTTTAGATTTGCTTGGCACCGGCTTCAAAAATATACTAGATTGGTTGGTAATTAAATTGTACAGAATGAGCACCTTTTAATGTTTTTTTAATTCCTGGGTAGATACCTAACAACATTGAATGTGTTATTTATTCGCTAGAGTTGTATTTTGTTACTAACCGGAATATAGGTTTAACCTGATGGGAATTTTTTATAAAAGAACAACAAACAAGTTGTCAAATTCGGTTCAACTGCTACGTATAGCTATAATTGCACTGCTATGTAAGTAGCCAATGATATGACTATCTTCTGGACCTATATGGAACACTCTATGTGTTATGTTAACCGCTGGTACTGTCCGTAAGGCCTTGTAAATTTAATGTTCGCACTGTGCTTATACGATTATTTTGAACATGAAATTGTAGGCATGGTAGTAAAAACATAGACCGATGCGGACATTATGACCGCATTCTGTGAAAATACGAAACCAAGAAAAAACCCAATCAATACAAGTCATGGATTTCCATATCAATTATGAGATGACCAAATTTGAACTTGCAGCAAAGTATCACAATCAACTACACCGCACTTTCGGTTTGATGTTAATCTTTATTCTAATACACAACAAACGTAAATTACCACTTTGACACAACCAGAGTTCCCAAATAAAACACGACGTGGCGCAAAGGTCTTGTGTCAAGGATACTTTACTAGAGTATACGCTAGTAAAGTATCTTTGACAACCGACATTTGCGCCATCTCGTGTTTTATTTGTGGAACGCTGGTTCTGTCAAGGCCGTAATTTATGTTTGCTGTGTTATAGATTGAAATTTAGTTATCCCATAAAATGGAAAGAAAAACATCAGACCGAAAGTGCGGTGTGGTTGATTGTGAAAATACACCAAGAAAAAACCCAAAATTACAATTATACCACCTTCATGGATTTCCATATCAATTAGAGATGAATAAAAAATGAATTGCAGCAGTTCGACATCATGGGTAAATAAATTTGATTTCCACGTTGTTAGTCATTATTGTATGTATACAATTAATCATAATTGTTGTTCTATTCACAAAACTGAGATTTTTTAATTACAGTAGTGGCGCAATCCATCTCAAGCAGAAACAAATTCAATGATTTGCAGTGGTCAAATTGTTTGGGAAAAAGTCAACAATGCACATAACAAAAGTTACAATCCAACTATATTTCCTGCAATATGTATATAAAAAAGCAAAATCTTCATGCTTTGTTTGTGGGTTGAAAGATTACGAGTACCTACGACAGGAAAAAATTGCATCTTCAGGAGTCGATGAAGCTCCAATTGAGATTAACAATAGTAAGTAAATATATATAAGAAAAAAACAAACTAACTTTATTCATAATATATAATTTATTGGTAGATCTCACTGACGCTGAAGTTTTAATGGATCAAGATAAAAATTTTGAAGTTGAATCAATGATAATAAATACTCTCTTCGAGGTGTCATTCCTTTGTACGCAAGACAATATATATTATATATAAATATAATATATATTGTTTCTGGTCGGGAACCTTCATCAGTTGCGCTTCCCACAATTGAATGTCCTCTCCTAGATGTCGGTCTTACATCTCGCGTCTTCAAATGATAATAAAGCAACAACAGATGCAAATATACATGTTAATTTACAAAGAAATGAATATTCATTATTGTATATTATTTAAGCTTTTGTAATAATTAATAATAAAGAAGCGCTCATAAAAAATAAATATAATGAGAATAAAGAGTGTTATTTATTTAAAAGAGTATAAATATTGATATACTACAGGAAAGATAGTTGAATTGTAAACTTTGTTATGTATCCACATTGTTTTGATTTTTCTGCACCATCGAAATGAGCACAGCATATCCTTGAATATGTCCCTGGTTGCCATGGCTTTTTATCCCCCTTTTAACTAAAACGTTACATTTTTTCTTTATTCCTAAAAGAAAATATTATTAATTAAAAAATTACCTTAAATTTCAATTTATTCTGGAAATAAAAGTGTTTACATGATTAACTTTTCTGATTACAAGAATTATTGAATCTTATTTTTGTTAACAATTGTGATTAATTTTATGTATTTAATAATAACTAAAAACGTGGAAATTTAATTTAATTGCCCTTGACGACGAACTGCTGTAATCCATTTTTTCCTTCCTCTTCAATTGCTATAGAAATCCAGGAAAACGGTAGAATTGTAATTTTTGATTATTCCTTGATGTATTTTCAAAATCAACTACACCGCACTTTCGGTTTGATGTTTTTCTTTCCATTTTATGGGATAATTAAATTTTAATCTATAACATAGCAAACATAAATTACGGCCTTGACAGAACCAGCGTTCCACAAATAAAACACGAGGTGGCCCAAATGCCTATTGTCAAAGATACTTTACTAGCGTATAGGACAAAGTGTTATATCGACCACCTAAAACCTTTTCCCGAATGAAGAAAAAAACTTATTAGGATTTTAAAGTTTTTATTTCACCAGAACTTTCTGTGGTGTATTTTCTTCGCACAAACATATTATAACAACAATTATATAAATATAATTAACTAATTCTAGACAAAAATAAAACCAGTTTCTTTGATCGATATTACCCGTCCTTGTGGGAAATATCGAACACTTTGAGGAAGTAATATCAATTATAATTCTAAATGTTATTTTGAACACATTTCACCCATATATTAAATACTTCTGCACTCCCAAAATCACAACGAAATGGACAAATATCCTCATTTGTTTATTACTTTAGCTTGGGCCATCAGATTTACCTTTTTCTTACTCGCTGCTAGATTTTTTTGACATTTTGAATTCCTTTTATTTTAAGTTGAGGTAATGATTTTAGATTCCTGATTCTTTTTATTGCTACTACTTAACTTTTTTGGTAAAGGACTTGTTTTTCAACTGTATGGACCTATCTTCATCATCTGTGGAGTGATATTATCATTTTCAGAAAAAAAAACACGATGCTAAATAAATTCTACAAAAAACGGGTAATGTTGTGGGAAATATCGATCAATGTGACCAAATTCATCATAAACAAATTCAGAACACCTCATTATTTTTACAGATTCCCCTACTATGTAGACAACAATGTCTAGTAAATGAACCAAAAACCTAGTAAAGCTAGTTAGTACAAACCTTCTTAAATATATTAAACATATAAGAAATTCTCACAAAACTAAATTTACACCACAGAACTTTTGAATAGTGGAACTTTAACTAAATGGCTGGACCTCATCACTTTATCCCTGGCTAAAAGATACTAAAACTTTTTGGCGATGTTGTCACTATTCTCGATTTTACGATGGTCGGTATTATACGCTGCTCCCTTATATTGCTCCGACACTACCAACTGCCATTATTAACCGTCTTCCAAAAAGGAGGAGATTATCAATTCGTATGCAACTTTTTTTTATGTATGTCGAGCGATTATTCAAGAACGGCTTGGGCAATTTTGATCATTTAAACTGCATTATATTATGGATCATTACAGAAAGGTACCATATAATTGTATGTAATATGAGATTTACGGTTTTCTAGAAAATCAGAAAAAAAAGTAAGTAAGGGACCAGATTTCAGCGATTTTCAAGGAATCTTCACTGTTTTCTCGAAAACTGGTCACGCCATTTGAATATTATAAATTGTATTATACAAAGATATGTTCGAGCTTGATTCCGTACATTTTTCTATAACATAAAACATACTATTTTGCAGAAAATCGGAAAAATAAATGCACAAAAACTGTAAACATGGTAAATGTCAAATTTTCATAATAAATATCTAGTTTAAATGTCAAGATATGCCATGAAAGTATGTCGTAAAGGGTATTTGTAATAATTTTCATTTTGATGCTTTTTCAATTTATTTTAGAAATGAAGTTAAGTTACAGTGGCGTGAAATTGCAGAAAATATTCCATTAGCTTATTACAACGAAAATTTGTTATTCCGGCGATCTCTTCTGTGTGGTTACGGTTGAAGGTGTGTGCGAGCGTGCATGTAATATTCGTATTAGGTGGTACATAAGCAGTTGTACACATAGGATGGTTGAAATATAAGTTGGAATTGAATTAGTGACACAAGGTGGTTCTAAAAATATTGTAATGGGTAGCACATATGTAGTTGCGTATGTGGTTGAAATAAGATGGAGCAAAACTATCAGAGGTATACAGAGTTATACAGAGTGGATATTTGCGTTATAGAACGGAGAATAATTACAATTATAAAAAAGGCTTTAAGAATTGTAAGAAGGACTTGAGTATACAGGATGGTTGAAATATAAGGTGGAGTATAATTACAGTTATACAGGGAGGTTTAAAAAAGTTATATAGTTTGAAACATAAGTAATAGCTTATACAAGGTGTTTAAAGTAAGGGTGGGGTAAAATTATTGTTATTAAGGGTGTATCAAAAATTTGTTATATAAGCATAATCAGTTAGGATAGTTGAATTATAGGACGTAGGACGGTGTATAATTATAGACATGGGTTAAAAAAAATGTAGACGCAGTTGCATAAACCGGGTGATTGAAATAAATGGTAGAGTAAATTTATAGTCATAAAATATTGTTCAAAAAGGTGCATTTTGTCATATAGGGTAGACCTTCAGCAGTTGCATAAATGGAAACTTAGTCATATGGGGCGAAGTAAAATATTGGTATACAGGAATAATTTTAAACAATAGAAAAATAGAATAAGTCAATAGTGTGGAGAGGATTTGTACTTATACAGTGTGGTTTTAAAGATATCAGGACCGTTGTAATATGGTGTTGAGTTGAATTATATTTGTACAGGGTGATTCAAAAAAGGATAGACCAATAAGTTATATAGGAGTGACCAGTACACAGAAGCATAATCTATATGTTTCTTCTATATGCTTCTGTGAATATATATATATATATATATATATATATATATATATATATATATACTGTTTTTATTTTAGGTCAGCTGAAGTCATTTCTTTTTTAAATATAAATTATTTTGCCATATGTGAAGATCTAAGAATCGTATATCTTATAATAGGTATTTGTTTTTCCACAGTTCTGCGTTTGTGCCATCTAAAACAAGTACTGTCCTCATTTGTAGCTGACTTCCAAAAAGTAGGACGTTATCAGTTCGTCGGCATCTTTTTTTTATGTATGCTCAGAGATTATTTAAAAACGACTTGAGAAATTTTGATGATTTAAACTGCATTGTATTAAGGAATATTACAAAAAGGTGCCATATTATTTTCTACAATGTGACACGTAAGTTTTCCAGAAAACCAGAAAAAAAATATATAAATAGTGCGTGTGTGTGTGCGTGCATCGAAATTCGAGTAGCAAGCAAAGGCGTCGATTAAAATATAGGGCGGAGTAAAATTACAATTATAAGGTGGGATCAACAATTTTTAAAAATAGATGTGATTTTGGGTAGTACATCAGCAGTGGCATATATAAGGTGTTGAAATAAGAGTGGAGTTAAACTATAGTGATACAGAGTGGATCAAAAACTTTAAAACAAAGTTAAATAAGCATATGGAGTAAGGCTCGGAGTATAATTACAGTTATACAGACGGGTTAAAAAAATGTTGCATGTACAGGATAATTGAAATATAATGTGGAGTAGAATTATAGTTTTACAAGGTGGTTAAAAATATATTATATAGTGTGGAACATAAGTAGTTGCTTATGCAAGTGTGGAGTATAATTATAGTTATTCAGGGTGTATCAAAAAGTTGTTATATAAAAATAAGCCGTTAGGATAATTGAATTATAAGGCGGGGTATAATATAGTTATAGAGATGGGTTCACAAATTTTTACAAGTCGTTGCATATACTGGGTGTTTGAAATAAATGAGTAAAATTATATTTATACAATGTGGTTAAAAAATGTGAAAAATTTTGTTATATAGAATAGACCATGAGCAGTGGCATAAATAGAATTCTTCAAATATGACGTTAAGTAAAATTATAGATATACAGGATGATTTAAACACTAGAAAAATAGAAACAGTCAATAGTGTGGAAAAGATTTATACTTATACAGTATTGGCTGTTGCAACGTTGTATGGAGTTGAATTATAGTTGTACAAGTTGGTTCAGAAAATGATAGACAAATAAATATTGGCTGACCAATGGTAGCAGAAGCATATACAGGGTGATTGCAATATATTGTGAATTGGAGTTACACTTATAGAAAAGAAAACAAATATTAGAAAGCGAGAGCGAGAATATGCTAAAATAATCAATAGAATTGTATCTTAAATCAGATAAAAAAAAGAAGATATTTCAAAAAGTAGTGACTGGTTGCACATGGTTTCTAAACGGTTTTTATTTTAAGTCAGTTGAAGTCGGTTCTTTTTTAAATATAAATTATTCAAATAAAAGATCGATTGTTCCTCAAAAACACTGCAGATATTTAAAATATACTTTTTAAGCAGTTGGAATAAGCTCAGCGTAAAAATTATTTGTATGATTAATTTAAGTAATTCATACTCTTTGTCTAATAACAAACATTACTGCCACAGGTTTGTATTTTTACTTTCATGAGTTCAATGATCAAACTTTACAGATTTGTTACATTTATAGTTGTTAAAGATATTCGAAACTGTTTATTCGGATTCCATTGTTTTGTACACCATCAATGCACGTACAGGGGTGCTATTAGTATTCTCATAAAATAATTTCCAATTAAATATGAACTGCTTATATTGGTTATTTTCTAACAGGAGGAACACATTTGAACGGTAAACCCCCGAGCGAGTACCAGTATATTAAAATTATCAAGAATCGATTACAACTGCAAGAGGCTTGAATTTATTTATACTGATAACGATAATGAAAAAGATTATCTGTAGATACAAATTATATATCTACAGTTTCACGAGAATTTAGAGTGCATTAGTTAGCATTTGAAAGTTGCAGAACTATTAACAAGGTAAGTTGTCGTTTTTTATCTGTAGATCTATATAGATAACAAAAAACAAAGGATTTATTTGTGTTGTGTTACATTTGACTATAATTTTGTATTGTTAATGTAAGGCTAAGCATATTTTGTTAATTTGATCCTGCACTGGTCAATATATTACATTATTTACTTTAGTTTCGTGTTTAATAAAATCCGTCGCATTTTTTCAGATGTTTTAATGTTCCACTCAGTTTAACTTTTCATCCAGTATTTTTGATTTTACTCCTATTTATAGACCTTTTTAGTAGACTTTTTTGTACTCTTCTCTCTTTATTTCGATATTAAGATTTTGTTTATTAAGTATAGTTGTGGCTTCTTTACTTTATGTTTATGTACTTCTTTTGAATAATACCACACTTCCAAAAAATATTTTTCAATAACTACAAAAATGTAGAATATGGAAAATTTGAAATATCTTATTTCATGTCGCTTCAATTTCTAGAAAGAGCTCTGTTCCCACAGTGCCCTATTCCATGTCTCATTGCTGTTTTATACAATGTGACTAATAATTCATTGTACTACTTAAAAAGTTTTTATGCGATAAATGAAGTTCATGAACTGGGTGTTGGAATGTAGTGTTCAAGCCAGAGGCATATTATTAATTTCGAGCTCGAATAAGGCAAGAGAGTTTTAAAGCTGGACGCAATCTGGTAAATAGTTGTTACTAGTTAAACGTTGGAAAGAAATTAGGTCATTAAAATGGGCACACAATCCTGTATATAATATATTAATTATACAATGTATAACGTCTGGGGACGATATTACAATTACCCAGGAAGGTGAGGTTTTATGAAACCTGGACAGACGTGTACTTAAACTTAATAATAGTAAATGAGTCTTGATACAATCTTCAAACTTCCCGTGGAAGAGCCTCCAGAATATGTGAACAATGTAGTCTATTTGTACCATAACTTCTAGGCGAATAATTTATCTGTCCCTCATAAGAAGATCTTTAAAATCAAAACAGAAATCTAATTAGAAGGAAGGTAAATTATCACTTGAAATTTTTGAAACAGCATCATTGCAATATATTAAACATACAACGGATCGCATTGGGAAGCTGCCTAGAAAAATCTAGGTAAAGATTTCTAACCAATCAGTATAAGCAATGTCCCAACAGGCAGAAATGAATACCAGTTACACCATTTCCTCTTCACATCAGTGCAAGCAACTAAAGAGACTTTTTAATAGCCTCTGTCTTATTGTGGAAAACTGCCAGTGTTAAAACCTTAATTCAAGACGGGATAATAACATTATTATGATAATTTTGGACTTCTTGGTTCCTAAAGCACAAAATCCATTAAAGCGCAAAGAAGCTATCCCAAAAAGAAAAGATTTTCATTATATAATGTGATAAAATCTGTAATAATATTGTGGGTAATTTTTTTTGCTACGTTTTAATACTGCTGGAAGATGTTTACTTTTTCGGTGTCTAATTTGATTTTGAGAAAGGGGTATACTTGAGATCCTGGAACTTTTGGAAATTTTCAAATATACGAACATTTCCTCAAGTGTGATTCACTCAACATCCATAAGTACAAAGTCGATATATCTCAGTTTTGGTCATTCAAGTAACAACAAAAAAATTTGGATAAAATCTAATCACATTTAGTATATACGTACATACTATATATAATTTTTGTTAGATTTGAACTCTTATTTCTTATAAACTTCCAACCAAATTGATTCTCTTCTTTTACTTTTCAGATGACAAGTACATTTTTAACTAAGACAGAAATAAATAAATCCCGATGTTCACTGTGCCGTTCTTACCTGTCTGTTGGACCAATTTGGATTTGCTCCGGTAACCAACCTGTTTGTGGAAGGTGTAATGTTTCTTCAAATGAACCCAAATATAGGGTTAAATTTTATGAAAAAGTTGCCAAGTATATGTTATTTCCCTGCAGGAACGATATTTTCGGATGCGATTTAAAATTAGCATGGGGTTCTGTTCAATCGCATGAACAGTTCTGCAGATTTTCCCCCAAAACTTGCCCAGCACTCAACTGCACTTATGAAGTTAAAGAGGAAAATATCTTGGATCATTTCAACCACAAGCACCCAGAGCTTATTCTCCAGGGATGCGTGCTCAGAATTCCTTGCAACATTAACGATGAGAATGCTAAAATTAATAAACTCTTCGAGTATCAAAACAAGCTTTATGTCATTCAAATTGGATATTGGCAAAAAGCATGTTATCTTAACATCGCTAGCTTTGATAAAACAAATAATCTTTTCTACGATTTGATCATATATGGCGGTAGAGGATCCGGAGAACTTAAGATAAGAAAAGTTCCAGTAGAGCCTTACGTGAACAAAGAGCATAATTATTCTACAATGAAGAAACTTGATTATAGTGCCCTTTCTAGATTACTAAGTGACGATGTGTACTGCAAGATGGCTATCAACCATAACGGTTCTATGAGGACCGATCCTTTAAATGAAAAACTTCTTTCGGACTTGGAATGCCCAGTTTGTTTTCAATATATGAAAATGCCTATATATATGTGTGATACTGGCCATAGCATTTGTCAGAGTTGTAAGATCAAAATTCATCAGTGTCCATCTTGCAGAGCACAATTAAATGTTCTCCGTAATTACTCACTGGAGCGAATAGCTGAGAATGTGTCTTATCCTTGCAAGTTTAGACTAAATGATTGCAATTTTGTAGGTCGGCTTTCAGAGTTGAGTTTGCATGAACAAACTTGCACCAGATCGGCAAATAATGAAATTAAATATACGTGTTTTGTAAATGTCACCGATTGCCATTGGATGGGTTCTATTGAAAATTTTGAAAATCATATTAATTTTAGTCATAATGGATCTTTTTTACAAATTGGCCAACCAATAACTATTGAGTTTCTACTTTCGGCTGAAACCATTTCATTTGCTGTCTACGATGGTGAAGTCTTCAGAGTTTGTTTATCGCATGGCTTTAAATCTGGCTTTATAACGAAAATTCAAAATGTGAGTAAGATTAAAAAAACGGGCTACAAGTTTCATTTGACAATAACAAACAATGATGATATATTAAAGGTAACGAAAGATTGCAATGGAAATACCTTAAATATCAACAAATCATTAATTAAGCCTTTTGTAAAAAAGAACAAACTTACTTTTACAATAAATCTAATAAGAAAATTGTAACACAATTTTAAAAGTGTAATAGTCTTATTAAATTATTAAGCTATAGATTATATTTTATTTTAAAACTTTCAAAATTTACACCTTACTTATAAAAATTCCACACGACTTTTCTTCAAACTGCTCCGGCTCTTGAGACTCTTTCTGTAATATAATTATAAATACCAATTGACTTTTGGCAATAATAAAACACCAATATATCAATATATTTTGTATTATAAAAACTCTTTTCTTTTAAATAAACATATAAACTTCAAAAATGTAACAGCAATAAATCATAAACCAAAATCAAACGTAAACCAATACAATTATGAATATCAAAATACCTAAATTACAAAAAAATATTAAATTCATCTAAAAAGATTTGATATATAACGAGTGGTTCTTTTCTGATAAACAATGAAATTTAAACTCAATGATTAATCATATCCAATTTTGAATCTAATATTTTAAAATAACCCAACGCCAAAATAAAATGTTTGATTGAACTGCAAATTGAAATACCTTATTCACTTATTGTTTTAAAATGTTCTCACTCAATCGTCTTGAATGTGTTTTTGTTGTAGACTAGCTGCTGTCTCACCTTTGATGTTTCTAGATGACCCCTGGAACCTCCGCTTTCATTCGACCCTGGGTCCAATATCTGCTAAACTCTGCACCTGATTATGTCAGCTTCCGCTCTGTTGTTAACAAATTGAATAAATGCTGCTCTACCTATACTTCTTGGCTCGACTACTTTCAGCATACTTGTTGTTTATTATTAGTGCATTACAATGTATTTTTGCACTTCAACTTCCACACTTCTTCGGAATAAGTTTTCGCTTTACTTTACAATCACAATTGAAAATTTTGATATTTTGAAACTTTGTCATTTTGAGAAGTTTTGACAACTTAAATGTCACTTCTTAACCACCAACAAAGTTTACTTATACTTATTATACTTATAGTTTTTATTTTTGACATAGAACTAATTTTTCCTAACATTTTAATTCCGCAATTTCCAATTTCCATTCTTCTATATTATAATCATCTTGCCTATGTTTCATTCCCCATATAATAAATTTTGTTAAATATCTTTTCATTTTCTTAAAATTTGCAATTTTCTAATTTGTTGTTTCCTGCTCGTTATCCCACCAGTCATTCCAACAATAACCTGTCTTTAAATTTTATAAAGTTTTTCATTGTTGACAACAAGTAATACGATAAATCGATTCCGCGTTCTGTCTTTATCTGACTGCATGAATTTCAACTTGATTTGATCATAGGTTATGCCACAATAAATTTATTCTTTTATGTGGAAATATTGAGTATTCTTTACCCCAAAATGTTTTAATAAGAAAGTTGTAATTTATTACCCCTATTGTGCCTAAAATATAAAGTTGTTGGAATTAAAAACTGTTGAATTTTGTAATGTCACTTTCCATGTTTGTGTATCAAAATCAAGGTAAAGTTTTAAATTTTCTATTTGTTAAATTTTTTCATTGTGATATATAAAATTAATACGATATTACTATATGCCTAATTAAAATCCTACATGCTTTTTAATAAAGAATGTCAAATATGTTAGATTTTTTTTCATGAATGGAAACCATAGTTGGCTATGACCTCAAAAAGTCGGACATTTTTAGAGCTTTTCAACGATATAATACTCGATATAGTTATTCATAAAAATAACGGCAGTTCCAGCAAGTGTTCAGGTATGGTAGCTGGATTTGGACTTCAGAGATATTAACATGAGAACACTACTGAGTCAACTTAACTTAGCGCTAATAGCTAGAACGGCGCCTACCCTGAAGAGAATTATGCGAGGACCCATGGATCGACTAGAAGAAATCGCATGGGAGTAGAAAGAGAACTTTTTATTATACATGGTGTTACTACAATTCTACTCTCCCACCCGTATATTTCAACATTCACCCTATATATGCAACATTCGAGTAACTATACGAGAAAAAACCTGATTCAACTACAATTCTACTTTATATTGCAACGTTCAAACATTTCCATTTCCACTTGATGACATATTGCAAGAACCCTGTATATGCGACCGCTTTTGGCCATTCTACAAACACTTTTATTTCCAAAATCTTTCAACTACCTTCTGTAACTATAATTCTACTTCGCCCTATTTTTCAACCATTATATATACTCTTGATTACTTTTATGTTTTTTTGGGCAATAACACCACAATAGAAATAAAACGACGTATATTGCAGGAATACCAAACGTTTCAAAGTCTATTCTGACAACGAAGTCAGAATAGACTTTGAAACGTCATATAGTGATTTAATGATACCTCTTTTTAATGAATTTGGATGATTAGAGTTAAAGTTGAGATACCTGTTAGTGTGAGTCGGTTTTCTGTAAACTTCTGTTTCAAATGTCGATTCTGTTTTAATTATTAAAATGTTGTCCATTTGGATCGACTGCCTTCCTGTCATTGAGAAGCCGATTCTGATCGGGACGGACTTGTGTAGTGCAGTGGAACAGCTAACGGCTATTGACTTATCTCTCTTAGACTAAGAAAGGTACTGTGTTATTGATTATGAATTTATGACGTGGAAATAAAGAAGATTATTTTAGTTTAAAAATTGTTTTAGAACCCAGATGAATGTCGTAATAATTTAAAACTTCTACATAGGTTTGTAAATCATCACGCAACCCCAGATCAGTTTAGCTTGAACACTTTGGTGAAACAGCCTGTATTTCAGGAGTTTGGGGGCTGCAGAATTTTAGGAGACACTCCATTATTTTGTCTCTGTCTATTTTTTGTTGATTTTCTCTACCTATCTAATTATTTGTCTGGCCCCAATTATAAATGTTAAAATCCTTCGATTTTCAATTACCGATTTAACTAGATTCTCGTTGTAGTGTTTGATGTGTTTTGCAATCTTCTTTCACAGTATCTTGCTTTCTTGTGTTAGTTCCGTTATTGTGTTCCTCCAACTTATTTCGTTTAATATTCATTGGTATTATGTTATCTTATCCATGAAGTATTTCTTCTAGTAAAGCCTCGTATTTATTGCTCAAAAAATTCTTCCAGGTTACTGTTGTGTTACTGATGTCTATTTTAATTCATTCATGCTTGACAACACGTAAATGAATTCACAAGTTTTAATCTATATTGTAGAAAGTATTGAAATATTCAGAATAACATTAAGATTTTGACGACTATATCAGATTTGTCAAAACGCAAGGCCATTAAACAGTGTAAAAATATGTAGGTAGGTATGGTGTGATGGTGTGTGTAGACATTGCATTTCTTTCTACGACAGTCGTTCACCAGCATTCATGTTAGTGTTGTAAAATTTGTATGCGGCATACCCAAATAAATTAGAAGTTATTGTTACGAACGAACATACAATTTTGATTGGTGTTGCTGTAAGTGTTCATAAGAAACACCTACAGTTGAATAAATGGACTATAATCATTGTAAAACCTAGTATTCCTACTTGACGCTAGATGGCGCTTGTTCAATGAACTCTCTGGAATCTGGTCATATTCGGACCTGAAATTTTCCGCTCTTTCCAAATCAGTAATGAAAAATGTGGCTTCACATTTAAAAAAATTATGTACGACGTCATACAGACCACATTATTGACGTCATGAAACATATATTTATGTCATTTAG
Organism: Octodonta nipae; assembly: GCA_034190945.1. Taxonomy (NCBI): domain Eukaryota; kingdom Metazoa; phylum Arthropoda; class Insecta; order Coleoptera; family Chrysomelidae; genus Octodonta; species Octodonta nipae. The sequence continues at coordinate 43,313,532 of CM067221.1, read as the reverse complement.
CTGTACGTTCTTTTGGATTATGATTTCTTTTGTTTAAGCAAAAAAATGGTGCAAATGGCGTTCTTTTTACTTAATGACGAAGTTCACCCCTGTCCGCCACCTTGATGGTAACGCTCTAAGCAGACGCCTCTCGGGAATTTGCTTAAGTGCATCACAATCTTGTATGCAGCCAATTTTGAAACGTTTACTCGATGATGAGCCTGACCAAAAAAAATTACCACTTTCATTCCCTGTAACTATCCTCGGTTATCACTTCCACTGGCGCCTGTCTAGAATCGTGATGTAGTTCAGGAATAGAACTTAATACGATACATTCTGTCCATTTTCTCGATGACGAGCTAAAACCGACTCTACCTCTTAGACTATACCTAGACCAAGTTCCTCTAGATATCTGGCGCCGAATCCTGATTCATTGATGGATGACTCAGGTGACGGCAATGAAAATGATATCGGGCGATATGTTGTACGGGCACGCGGCACACATGTTATCAACCGAAAAGAAGAAGGAATTGATTGAAAACTGTTGGTCTCCTTCCGCGACCTATAACTTTGCGGAAGAAGCAATACATTTAAAGAGAAAATTTAACTATTCTTGATTGGAAACATACTCTCCATTGTTGGTATATTCCAGGCGCCAAAAAGGAGCATTTTGTAAATATTGTACGTAGTTCCCACCAAATCCAAATTCATTTAGAGGCATATTTGGATCATTTACTATAAGGCCCTTTTGTAAGTTCAAAGATATTCACGAGCAGTGCAAAAAACACATTGAAACCCACTTCCACAAGGAGGCATTGAAAGCTGCTAAATCTTTTCTCGAAAATGTGCCTGTCGATTTGCAACTGAACAAATATTCCCAGGGAATTATTGAAGAAAATCGCATAATTATAAAATCTATTATTTCCTGCATTACGTTTTGCGGGTCACACGACTTAACACTGAGAGGTAAACATTATAGTGAAGGTATTCTCGATGATTTATACAGGCTTCGAATCGACGCGGGAGATTTGATTTTAAAGAAACACATTGAGCAAGGGAAAAAGAATGCAAGCTACCATTCAGTGGATATTCAAAATGAAATTAGTGGTATTTGTGGAAGCGTTATTAATGCTGATATTATGAAAAAAGTGAAAGAAGCATCAGCATATAGTGTGCTAGCAGACGAAACAGCTGATATTTCTGGCACTGAACAACTATCGATTGGGATGCGATATTTTGATGAAGAAACACGGGAAGTCCAAGAAATGTTTGTCTGATTCATTGAGCTAAAAGATTTGGATGCGAAATCGATTGCACATAGCATAGATGAATTTTTGGCAAAAGAAGATCTGAACATAAATAAATGCGTTGGTTTTGGTTTTGATGGTTGTTCAACGATGTCAGGAAAAGACGGAGGGGTACAAGCGATCTTACGCAAAAAGTACACCAAAGCCCTCTACTTTCATTGCACGTCCCACAAACTGAATCTAGGTTATCAATGATCTAAATTCACTTCCTGAAATTAGAAATGCCATGGGAACCATCAAAGATACTATAAACTTTTTTCGGGAATCAGTTTTGAGGTTGAAGTTGATACCTAATATTTCCAGAGTTTGCGAGACAAGATGGAGTGAGAAACACAAACCCATCAGAGTTTTTAAAGAAAATCTTCCAGTAATTCTGGAAGCCTTACAAACATTATCTCAGGAAGGAAATAGTGCAACTCGGAAAAGTGCCTTCCAACTGCATGCGGCTACTTCCAGAATTTCTTTCATTCTCGGCATTATGTTGGTAGCCAAATACTCGGCTTTGATGGAACCCGTTGTCAACGTACTCCAATCTGTAGTTTTGGACGTGGTCAAAGCCACCGAACACATTAAAATGATTTTACTTTTAATTAAAAACCACCGTGAAAATCCGGAAAAAGTGACAGACGAAATTATAAAGGAAGCTACTGCTGTTGCGGAGAAAATCGGACTGGAGGAGGACATTACATCAATGCCGCGTATTACGGGGAAACAACGTCATAGAAGCAATCATCCAGCACGAAGCCCTTCAGAATACTTGAAGAGGTCTTTAGTAATTCCATACTTGAATTCAATTATCACCTCCCTTGAAGTATGTTTTGCTCAAGAAAACACGCCATCATTTGCATTATCTAAGTTACACCCGGCGCAGATGCAAAAGATGACAACTGAAAATCTTGCCAAGTTTTATGATTTACCGAACATAAAGAATGAAATCGAACTTTGGCAGCAATTGTGGCACGATAGGCTTAATATAACAAATCTAACAGTTGTTGATGTCCTAAAAGAAACAAATTCGTTCTTTCACGAAACGGAAAAAGCATTGAAAATTTTGATCGCTTTACCATGCACGACCTGTACAGTAGAGCGATCCTTTAACAGTCTCGGAAGACTAAAAACATGGCTAAGAAGCACCATGGCAGAAGATCGCCTTAGTGGTCTGGTCGTGATGAGTGTACAAAGATCTATAATAAATAAAAACCTAAATAACTTTAATAATAAAGTGGTTGAAAGTTTTGCAAAAAATCCCCACAGGTTATGTTTTAATTTAATATTATTTTTGTTGAAATAAATAATTATTACTGTGTTTAAAAGTTTGATTTAGTTATTGTGCTGTCGAAAGCTTCTGAAGTATTATACATTGATATTAGAACCGTTCTTATTACAATCGTCATCAAGGCAAAGGCTTCCAAAGTGTAACGCTTTATGCTCTCGGCGGTCACATTTTTTATCCTCCATAATATTGCCCCGTTGCCCCCCCTCCCTTAGTCATAAGCTGCCGACGCCCTTGGTTGTACTTGGTTGAAAAATCACTTGACGTTTCGCCAAAATCATATTTGGCTCTCTCAAATACTTTACTGTGGAAATATTTCTTCATTTGTATGAGAAGGGGTAGTTTTCACCACTAAACAGCAAGGAGCACACAACGTACATATATAAATTTTGATGAAGAGGGTAAGACAAGCCTAATTCCAAATTTTCATACAAATCCATGTTGTCCGAAAAAATTGCCAGGTAATGGGCTATTTTTACCGTTGATGGCTGTACTATACAGGGTGAGTTTTTTTATGCTCAGTATGGGGATCTCGGAAACTAGCGGAGATGAGCAATGGTTAAATTGGGAAAGATTTGCAGTTTTACTGGCCCAATTTAATGATTTTTGTAAAAAGTCATGGCTTACTAGATATTTGAAAAAAAAAACGAAATTCTGTCCTTTAGTCAAATCCTTCTGGCTCCTTTGTTTTAGATTTTATAAAAAAGTGTAAATGGAAACCATAGTTGGCTATGATCTCAAAAAATCCGACATTTTTAGAGCTTTTCAACGATATAATACACGATATAGTTATTTATAAAAATAACGAAGTTATGGATGTTTTTCTCTCTTATTTTCAGTTTTAATGTAGTTAGCCATGAAATAGATTGATTTATTAATAACTGTTCCAAAAAACATTAAACGATTTTTTATTAGGTATATCAGATATAACGAAAAAACTAAATAAGTAGGTACTTACTAAAAACTTAAGAAATTAAAGTATATAATAATGGTTACAATTTATGTTCGAAAAGTTGTTATTTAGACAAAAATTGCATCTTTTTAAGATTGACATTACCGCTTTCCTCACAGACCGCCTATCAATTTCTTCAATTGCTTGTAATACCGCCACCCTTAGGTCACCAACTGTCTCGTACTTTCTTTTGTATACTTGGTTTTTTAGCGCACCCCATTAATAGAAGTCTATAACTGCCAAATCGAGAGACCGGGGTGGCCATTCGCATGGGCCATTTCTTCCTATCCAAGAGTTTGGATAGATATTATCTAAGTGTTGCCTTACTAATAACGAGTTATGAGCAGGTGCTCCATCATGTTGGAACCACTAATTTCTAAACGAGTTCTCAAATTCAAATTATGCAACATGTCTTGAAAAGTGTATTGCAAGAAATGCAAGTAGCGCTCCCTAGTAAGTGATTCGTCATAGATAAAAGGGCCCAGAATAGTTGACCCTATGATACCACACCAAACATTAAAACCAGATTTTATCTGGGGTCGTCTTTGGTCTACATGGAAATGGTTTTCTTTAGCCCAGATATGCTCATTGTGTCTATTGAAGTACATCTAGTTTCATCTGACCATAACACCGTTAAAGGAAACTATGGATTGTCAAGGCACATGTCTCTAAACCATGTACAAAACAAAATATGTCGATGTTCGTCACCAGCATGCAAAGTTTGAGAAACTGAAAGTTTGTACGGGTGAAACTTGTGCGCTTTCAGTACCTTAAGTACAGTTCGTTGAGATGTGCTAGCTTCTGCCGCAATCTCACGAGTTGATGTAGATGGATTTTGATTTACCTTTGACAAAACATTTATTTGTGCTGCTTCGTTAATTTGATTACGTTCCTTTGGTGGTTTAGTGAAAGATCCATATCTGCGTAAACTATCGTAAAGCCTCTTTAATGTACATAGAGCAGGTTGACAACGATTAAAATATCTATGAAACTATTCCTCAGCTGTACGAACTGAATTTTTATGGCATATGATATAACATTCCACCATATTCAGTTTTTCTTCGTTAGAGTATTCCATTTTATCACGAAAACTTGTCAATATCGACTGTCAGTTCAGCACTACTAATGGAATTACTCTCAAATGAGGAAATGTCAAAGTGAAAACAATCATTTTCATGGCTACCTACGTTAAAAGTGAAAATAAGAGAGAAAAGCATCCATAACTTCGTTATTTTTATGAATAACTATATCTCGTATTATATCGTCGAAAAGCTCTAAAAATGTCCGATTTTTTGAGTACATAGCCTACTATGCTTTCCATTCAAAAAAATGATAAGTTTGTGTCATATCTCGAAAACAAGAGCTGTCACGCAAACGAGGACATGACAGTCATATTCGGGATAAAATTTCCTTCAATTTTGATGTTTACACTTTTTTATATAACATCAAAAACAAAGGAGCTAGAGGGATTTGACTAAATCGACAGAATTTCGTTTTTTCAAAATATCTAGTTAGCAATGCCTTTTTACAAAAATCCGAAAGTGTCATTAAATTGGACAAGTAAAACTAGTATCCGAGATCCCCATACTGATATTAAAAAAACTCACCCTGTATATGATTATTCGCTTTTTAGAAATTTCGATAAAAATGTCAACTTCATTATATTCCCAAACTTATTTTCTATTAATGAAATTTGCATTATAAGTTAACCAGTTCATGTGCTAGATTTATTATTGTAATATCCCACTATAAATTTTATTCGCATAAACTTTCATTGAATATTTGGGATATTGGAATAACAAGGAAAGATCAAAAATACAGAGTTTTTAAGAAATAAGACCCTGATTATAGATATTATCCACATTTTAAAATGTCATAGAAACGATATTTGGTTAAACAATAATAGGTGGGGAACAAAAATCACTCAGAGGTATCCTATGGGTGTTAAAAGAAGTGCTCTTATACAAGATGATATAATGTAAGAAAGGCTACACATGAAATAATGATGAATTATCATTGAGCATGTTGATGATGCTAATTATTTACAGCTCAGTAGCTGTTTAAGAAATTTCGCTATAATATATTTTTTATTTTAGAACACCTATTTTGTATAAATTTTGAGCAGTAAGAGTTTTCTTACTTTTTAGGATTCCGTTTATACAATATACGGATACCCTTATAATATCACTCCGGATTTCTGCCTCTGTCACATCACAGCAATTTTCTCCTAAACTACTGGACGGAAGAGGTTGAAATTTGGTATCAATGGTGACCCGTATTGAAAAAAATAATAGGAAATATAGAACGTTGCCCGAACTTTACAGGAAATGTATGACAAACCATTAATTAAAGGGAAAATAAAAAAATATTTTTAAACGCATCATGTAATATATCAGATAAAAGGCTCATTATGTGAATTATAAATATATCATATTTTTAAATCATTTCTTTAAAAGATATTAACAAAAATATTAACATAGACTTAATTCCCACTTTAGAAACTACACTACTACTATTTAAATTTTGAAAAATATGCTTTATTTGTATTATTAAATAATTTATAATTTAAAACTTGACCTATTTGCCCTTTATATTCCAATCTACAGAGCCTCAAAATTCAGACAGTAGATTATAAAATTATTCCCTGAAAGTTTATTAGAAAATTAGAAAATTAAATACATATGTATTCTTATAAAAATCAAGCGAATCCTGAAGTAGATAAAATAAAAAGTCTATGTGTGGAAAATGAAAGTGTATATTTTTTATAAATTTAAAACACTTCGTTGAAAAGATATTAGGGTAAATATAAGAAAATGAACTCATTCCCTGCTTGTCTGAAACTGGAATGTTAGAATCTTGATGGTGGTACGGAACCCTTAGTATGCGAGTCCAACTCGCACTTTACTACATTATTTATTTCCGATACTACGAGGTATGTACCGGTGGTAACTGTAAATAGATCCTTGCCAAGTAAAACTCACTGTTCACGTTGTCAGTCATACCTACCAGTCGAAGAATACGTTCAAGTAATCAACGTTTCTGTGGAAAATATATAGGTTTTGCAAATTAAGTCAAATATAGAGTTGACTTTTATGAAGAAGTTGCATAGTGCAATTTATTTCCCTGCAGAAATTACACTCGAATGCGCATTAGGGTTAAGTTGGCGATCTGTCCAATGGCATGAGGAGTCCTGCAAATTTATCCTCTTACAGTCTCCTATTCGTCCGAGAGTTGGCACAATTTTTATATGTTGTATTTTAACGTTTGAAGAATAATAAAAAAACAATAAGCCAGACTTCTTCAAAAAAATATAAGAAATGTATTTAAGGCAACTTGAAATTTTAATACTGTATTATTTATAACTAAAAAATTAGATTCTCAAAAAGACAGATTATTTTGGTGGGAGTGATTATGTATAGGCGGAAGTGAGTAGCGCTATAGACAAGCTGTAGTGAGAGAGAGACAGAGCGTTTATCGGCAGCTGTCTACGTTCTTGCTTCCCGCGTTACTATTGGCTCTGGCGAGGTCACGTATCAGGTGACTCACAATAGCCATGAAGTTTCTAGTCGGAATTTCGGAATAAAAAATAGAACATTTGTGAATTTCTGCTAAAAACTGTTTTTACAAAAATGATTGTGTTGATTTATATTTGTTTAATGGACATATTTTTTGTGTTATTTTTTTTATCATAAGAAATTTGTTATTTAGTTAATTTTAATACAAATATAAATGTAATGAATTTCATTGATAATTAAATTAATCAATAATTATAACTTTTAAGAATTTAATTGTTTACAATAATATCAGAAATTGACTGATTTTATACTTGCTGAATTCAATTATTGCAGAAAATGTAATACACCTTCCATCTCAATTTCTCGCAACCGTTCAAGTTTAATGTTTACCTTTAGACAAATAAATGTTCCCCAAAAATGTTTAAAAATCTAAATTAACAATACCCGTTGTAATCTGAAAATCAATTTAAAATGTACATGAGATTTTAGAATTTTAAGTTTAACTAAATAGTTATAATGTATTCTCTTAATAAATTTCCTTGTAAGCCGTCCAGAACGAAGAAGTCTGTTGCCCACACCATTTCCACCACCTTCGATTATATTAATTTCCGTAATATATCCGTATATTGCACAATGACGAAGCCCATTCGAAACTTTAGTTTGCATAGCTTTACTGCAAGCATACGATATCGAGTTTAATGGTGTTTCCATGCTTGCATCAGAGAACGGTATTCCGGCACGTATTTGCATTATTTCCAGGTCTGTGCACATAACACGGATGCAATAACATATCAAAAGCTTTTGAAATAGCTTTGAAACACATCATTGCATTTGGGGTTATATGAGACAGTTTTCGATTATTGAATTTTGAAAATTATTGAATTAAAATATAATCTATGGCATATTTATTTTATATACGTAAACAGTTCACACTTCAAATAAACTAATAGAATATAGAAGTAATTTAGAAGATAAAAACAATAGACTACAAAAACACTTCCGAAAGATTTTAACTTTTAAATTTAAACGATATTTATGTTATATTGACTTTGACATTCACGAACTTTTGCCCTTAGTTTTCCGATTTGCTAAAATAAATACTATATTTTACGTTAGAGAAAAATGTATGCATCACCTCTGAATCCACCTTAATATATTACAATGTCTAAATTATTTCAAATAGACGGGTCAACAACAAACTTTCTTACGTTATGTTCAGCTCTAGACGTTATTTAATAGGTACAATTCTATTGATTTCAGTGTACTTTTATAACGTCAAAAAACGCAGCCCTCTTTTATTCAACTCTCTCTTTGTCTTTCTCTCTGTATTTTGTATTTTTTTATATTTTCCTCATATCTTATTATTACTTGGACCACTTTGGATAAGCTTAATTCACCGTATATTACAGCACTATATTGTTTGAATCACCCTGTATACCTTCAATTTTACCACGACCCATATTTCAAGTATTCCATATATAAAACTGCTCGTGATCTATCCTAACAAATTCTTTCACATTTTTAACCACCTTGTATAACTATAATTTTATTGTACCCTTTATTTCACCCACCCTCTCTATGCAAGTGCTTCAACATTTTGTGAACTTTTTCTCTATAACTATCTATATCAGAACTGCTTATGCTTCTGTAACAAATTTTTTATCCATCCTATATCACTATATTTCTACTCCACCCTTATTTCAATCACATTGTATAAGCAACTACTTATGTTCCAAACTATATGAACTTATTGAGCCCGCCACTATTGTGCGAATACACCTAATAAATTAACCAACCTAACATTTTATGAAGTCATCTGTATAACTGTAATAATACTCCTCCCTGTAATTAAATATCGTAACTGCTTATACTCATTTAACTTTTTTTAACCTGTTTTGGTTCACCCTATATAATTATATTTCTACTCCAACCTTCTTACAAACACCACACAAAATACAAAATTTTTTGAACCACCCTGTATAACCATTAATCTATTCCACCTTATAATTCAACCATCCCTTTTATGCAACTGCTTAACCAACCCCGAATACCCTATTTCTTTTTAAGATTTTCTGAATCCATCTGTATAACTGTAATTTTACTCCGCAATTATATGTCAACCGCGCACATTTCTTGCTGCTCGAATTTCTATACTTCCGCGCACACACACGTCTACAACCGTATACTGTATAGGAAAGGTCGCCGGCATAACAATGTCGTTTCGATACACTAATTAATTATTTTCTGCCATTTCACTCTACTGTAAGTCCCGTAAATGAACTCCAAGTGAAACAAAATGAAAACCGCTACAAATACCCTCTACGATATAATTTTATGACATATGTTGAAGATAGCTAAAATATATTTTTGTACAGAACTATTTGAGATATTCAAATTGATTGACCCGTTTTACAGAAAGCATTGAAGATTTATTGCAGTTTAGTCCCTTAATTATTTTTCTGAGTTTCTGGAAAACCGTCAATCTCACGTTATAGAAAATTACCTGGTACCTTTTCGTAATATTCCTAAATACAAGGCAATTGCTTAAGCCGGTTTTAAATCATCAAAAATATGAGGATGTATTGATAACCTCCTCCTTTTGAAAGTAAATTAAAAATAGAAAAAAGAATGTTGAAGACTAAGGGGGTCGAACTATGTAAGCTAAATGAGGGATGTTTATTAAATATTATTTTTTAAGTCATAGCCTGAATAATATCGCCATCTAATTACCATAACAAATATTTCGCTCTGTTATTTTATAAATTGGGGGACCAGTCAGACGAAGTTTTATTTTAGCTCCTTAGCTATAATAAATAGTAGGTAGTTAATAACGTACTCTTTGATTATATGTATTTTTTACCTTTAGAGTGTTTGATCAGGTTAGAGAAATCATAATTTCTATTGGAAGAATTAGTGTATGGAAACAAAAATTATTTTATTAGCTATATAATGATAATATCAAATACTCAGATATTTGGTACCTGCCCAAATCAGTTTATAATAAATATCACCAAGAAGAATAAAAAGTTTTTTAATTCAAAGTTTATACCTTCTGTTTGTATTGAAACATGTAGGCATTACTGCATGAACCTAATGTAACAATTAATATTACGATTTTCAAATTCGATACTCCCCAGATACGGGGATATTGGAATATTTTTAGGGTTCTGTATATACAATATACGGATACCCTTATAATATCACTCCGGATTTCTCAGTTTTTCACATTACAGCAGTTTTCTCCCAAACTCCCTTGGGAAAAATGTTGAACTTTGGTATCAGTGTATAGTTTTGTGACCCGATCAGGAGTATATATTCGTAATTAAACAAATTTTGAATTTCGATATACTTCTGGGGGGGGGGGGAAATAAAAAAAATGACCATCCCCTCCTTATCTCCGAAACTACAGAGCCTGAAAATTTTGCAAAAATAGGGAATATAGAACGTTGCTCGAATTTTATAGGAAAAATATAGAGAAACCCTTAATTTTATTTTTGGGGGAAAATTATAGAATTTTATGAGAAGTTCAAAATTAATTTTTTTTAAACGCATCATGTAATATATCGAATAAAAGGGCTCATTCTGAGGAACACAAATATATTTTTTTTCATATTTTAAAAATAATAATTTAAAAGATATTAAAAAAATATAAAAAAATTTACCCATAACCCCCACCTTATCTCGGAAACTATAAGACGTAAAATTTTGAAAAAAATAGAGATATACGGCCTTACCTGAATTTTACTGGAAAAATAAGGAGAAACCCCTAATATTAATTTTGGGGGGCAAATTACAGAATTAATGGAAAAATGTAAAACTAAAATTGTTTCTAACGCATGACGAAAACAAAAATATTTTTTCATATTCTTAAAATAAATTGTTTAAAAGATATTAACAAAACTATAGAAAAATACCCATCCTCCCCCTTATATCCGAAACAATAAAACATAGAATTTTGAAGAAAAAAATACAGATATATGGCGCCCCTCAAGTTTACAGAAAAGAGAATTAAATGAAAAATATAAAATTAAAATTGTGTAAATGTAATATATTAAATTAGAGAGCTCATTATGACGAATACATTTTTTTTTTCAAATTTTGAAAATATAAATGATTTAAAATCTACAATACCCATTCCCACACTTATCACCGAAACTGAGACATAAAATTTTGAAACAAATTGGGCTTATGTGGACTTACTTGAACCCTTTAGAGGAAAAATAAGGAAGAATCCCTAATATTAATTTTGGATGGCAAATTATAGAATTAAACCGAAAATAAAAAATTAAACTTTTTTAAGCGCATCATGCAATATATCAAATGAAAGAGGTCATTATGATGAATACAAATATATTTTTTAATATTTTTCAAATAAATTCTTTAAATGATATTAACAGATATATTAAAAAAATAACCAAGCCCCCTTTATTTCCGAAACCATAAGACCTACAATTTTGAAGAAAATTAGGGCTATTTGGTCTCACTTGAATTTTATAGGATAAATAAGTACAAATACCTAATATTAATTTTGGAGGGCAAATTATAGAATTAAATGGAAAATAATAAATATCGACTATTGCCCACTTTATCTTAAACACTACACGACCTAAAATTTTGAAACAAATTAGAAATATAGAGCTTCCCTGAAAATTCATTGGTAAAATAAAGCGAAAATCCTAATCTTAATTTTGTGGCCAATTAGAAAATTAAACAAATATTTTTATAGAAATCAAGCGAATCATATAGCTGACAAAAAAGACTGTGTGAGAAATAAAAATGTATATTTTTATAAACTTAAAATGCTTAGCTTAAAAAATATTAAGGTAAATATAATAAAATCAACTCATTCCCTGCTTGTCTGAGACTGGAATATTAGAAAAATATATTTATGTCATTTATTTCCCAAATAATGGTATGTTCTACAAAGTACAGAAATATATATCTTAGTAGAATACTTAGAAGTAATTCGGTGAAGTTTCATGGACGAGCAATCTTAGTAACTATTTTTTTTACACCTCTTCGGAATATTCCTTAACACAACACAGTTTGAATTATTGAAATTGATTAAACCATTTCGGAGTAATTAAAAAACTCTCAATGAGTTGAGAACTTCGTTTCTGTGAGGTTTTTCTTGCTAGTGGCTTTTCTTACGTTTTCCTAGGTCTTTCCCTGTACCTCCCTCCAGCGTGTACTCATTCTAGTGCTACCTACCTGCATTATTGAAAGAATCCTCGTGATAATCTCTCAACCTCTTTAATTCTATTACATTTCGTACTTTCAAAAGTGTCTCCCAAATTATGGTGGCAAAAATCCAGAGTAGTCCATCTCAAGAAAAGATTTTTAAAAATTCGATGGTGGTAGCCGTCACTTTGTGATAGTAATGCATGATGATCAACCGCATAACACTTACTTTTTTTCTGTCACTCACTTTAATAGATACGTTTGAACGTGACTATACTTTAGTCACAGACTTTTGTCATTATCTTTCGTCGTTTGATAATACACCTGTAAACAGTCTTCTGTTGCGTCATTCATTATTATTTTATTTTCATTTTATCCTTACCTGTGGTCAACAGTAAGGCAATATATTTTTTTTGTTTGTGACTGTCGAAATATCAGATAATTATTAGGACAAAGACAAATTGACAAGTAGTAATAATAAAGTTGTTTCGCTATGAAGCGGTCCCTTTAGAATATTCCTAATTTGTAAGTGCAAAAAACATAATTACTTTTTAGCATTTTAGTCTTCAAAAAATAATGCGCAACAAAAACTATAATAATTGAATTGTGCAAATAACAATCTTTTATGTAAGGAATGTTCAAAACATTCTGACAAGGCTTACAACATTTACATAAAAGAGTAATCATTCAAAATCTTTTATCTTACTTTTTAATCACCCCTTCACCTAATAATTCAATACATATGATTACGTTCTTTCAACTGTCAAGTCCAGCCCTACAGATGAAAAATAAAAATAAATGACGCTTAACTGACCATCAGGAATCCAAAGCTTTCCGTATCCATAATAGCGCGGACTTAAAAGGGCTTTTAAAGCTTCATCAGCCGAACCCGTATAGGCTATAATTTTGTAAAATTGCCGCTTGATGTGGTAAAACGAAATTATTAATGATTGGGTCCGTAAAATGGACAGACATTTACATGGCTGCAAGATTTTTGAGCTCATTGTCAAATGTTGTCAGAAGAGATAGTTAAGACTTTTTTGAAGATATTGAAGCATTTTTTAATATTAGGGGCTTTTAAATGAAAGTTATTTTAAACGTTTGTCGTTTAAAATGATTGTTTCTCACTACATAGTGTTATATAAAGTTATATTATGAATTTACTGCTATCAGGTTTGCTATATCTCCTGCATAGTTTTTTAAGTCATATAGGATATTTGGTTAGGTATATTTTTAACGTAAGTCAATTTGTAAAAAAATATCGTTAAATCTTAAAGATGCAGGTTTAAACAAACACATTTAATTACGTGATTAAAGCAATATTAAATAAAAATTAAAACAAATAGAACTAATAGTCTCTAATAGAATTAAAGATAATAATATATTACTATTGATAAGTTGAAAAAACGATCTATTTCCTCCTGTAGTTTAGCATTAGGCTAGTTCGGAAAATGGTTAACATGATGATCGTTTACACTAATGCACAAATGTACCCATTTTCGAACAGCAATAACAGAATTTGTGGAGATTCAGTCCCACCTTTCTTGTTATCTAGAGTTGTTGGAGATACATTATAAACAACATTCTAAATATGTGCCCCAAAGAAACTCCAAGTAAGTGAGAACGGGTAATCTTGCTGGGCAATTTTGAAGGCCTCGTCGACCAATTCAGCTATATAGAAATTTTGTATATATAAATTCTCTTAACTTGGCATGACAACACGCGGCTAGCCTATCCAAATTGATATTTTCCAAAAATCCTGACAAACTGTCCAATGAAAAAACTAAATTTTTAGTCAACAAATAAGGTCTTATTACTTTAGTCCCAATGATTTGAGCCCAAACTATACGCTTCTTATAGATGTAGCATCATCCTCCAAACCTGAAGTCAGTTGCCTGCATGACGAACTCCTACTAACACTATTCTCTTCTTCCATTTTCACTCATACTTTGTTGCAGGGACACTGGTATTACTCTACATTTTCTACAATTAAAAAGTATTATTCAGACCTCTTCATTACACCAAAACTAAAACATGGCAGAAAAGTATTGCTCCGTGAACTACCATAGAACTATGAGCATCTTCTATCATAGCAACTTCTTATAAGAAGGCAGCTAGAAACTAAACACTGGAATTAAGTTGACAGTCTCACCCATGACTCGAATTTCGGCATTATGAGACAAATAACAGATAGCCCAAAGAACAAATTCGACTGCATCAATACACGACAGAAAAGAATCCTCTTCTCGACCCATAACGCACAATTATAAATTTATCAAAACATCAATCAACGCCTGAAAACTAGACAAGGGTACACACTTCTAATGATGAACTTATAGAGGAAATCATCGCTAACATTGAATGAGGATTTTGGGAACCTTCGATCGGACGTTTTAGAAGAAATCCGTAGAGAGTTTCCAACAATTCTGCAAAAAAGTAAAATACTTTGCAACAAAATCAAAAACAGAGAAAGGTTGGCACTTGTGAAATCTCAGGTTAAACGAAGAGATTATACTCCTATTATTTCTGGCCACAATGTATACGGGAAAAAATACTCATTCGGACTGTTATCTCCACAAAAACTGCAATCATAATTCTACTATAAATGAGCTATAAACAAGACTTTTGAGGCCGATGGTTCAGAATCCATGAACCACATTTTCTGAAAGATGAATTAATCCATTTAGATCGTGCATTTTAGGCGAATGATACTTGGCACATGAGGTAAACATGTTCTCACAATCAAGATAGAAATCTAATCATAGAAAAGATCAAGATCACAACGAACTTTTCCAACAACTTATTTGCCATATATTAAAAATACTCCGCTCTCCTAAAGACCCAGTGACTCACAATCAACGTCAAGAGTGTACAGGATACCATGTTCATGTGGTGCTGTAATATATCGGTATTAGTTTGCCGTTTGTTATTACCCAAAAAAATCAGCAGTTGCAAAAATATTCCCTATTTTCAGGAGATCACGTTATACAATACCAACATACAGATGTAGTATGTAACATGTCCCACTAAAGCTCTTGCCTCGGTGAAAACTACGAAAACATCAGAACGTCTAAAGCTCGATAGAATATAGTAAGTAATCCGCTCTACTACGTGTGAAACGAAAGCCATCGATCTCTCGCAAACCCCGTCCTCTTCACTGCCACTGGCCAATGGAGATAAACCATGCACCAAAAGACATAAATAAATACTAGCTTTGTACCTCTCTCAGGAAGTATCGCATACACCTGCTCCGCAGAAGATGTCTGCCGTGGTTTCAGATGAAACGTTCGGACGAACTTCCATAAACTACGGCAAAGCAGCCCGGAAACCATAGTTTATACATTTTACATTTTGTTGCTGCATTTCAAAGGGATTTGGCAGCGTTTTCAATGAAGCTCTCTTTTCCGTCACCTACTATAACCACCGTCATGTTTCAATAGATTTGAACTAATCATTCATGAGTTATACACAAACTTTGTTTTGAGTTTATCGCGTTCAGAGAGACAGAAAGAGGCGACGGGCAAACTTTCTTTCATAATATGTAAGGATACACGAGAGAGGGCATCACTACACTTCGTTATGTCACTGAGCAGAAATTTTCTGAACTTGTGTGTCTTTAATGCCATTTATGACCATCCGCGAGGTAAACTGCTCGCTCTAAACTCTTCATGTAAACTTGAATAAGCTAAATCTATCAACCGTCAAAATTCAACTTCGAAATCTTGTGAAGTGTCCCAAGACTTTAAGATTCTGCTTCTTCTTCCATATCCCATACGTTGGCTATAGTCTCGTACATATAGACCAGTAAGAGCTATCAAAAAAGCTTATTTGTCTGCTCCAGATCAAAAACCCTTTTCAATTTTATGTTTTCCTTTTTGAATACTTAGCAGTCATGACTGATCTTGTTCTCACCGTTGAATTTTAATTTCAACGCTCATAAATTTGTCATCGACATTCTGCTTTACTAACGAATTTCACTATTTAATTTCTCCGTATCTGCTTTTAATTCACTTACTTTTTTGCTAGTTATTTGGCAAGAACTCCTCATTATTTGTAACATTTTCTCAAATTGCTATTTTTTTTCTGTTAATTAAGTTGATCACCTTTTACTGATATTACTAAAGTCTGCTTCTCTACATGTAGAGTTTCATTTAATGATTGCTTTATATTTTGCTATTCCATTTGTCGTTTTTAAGTTCTCACAAGAAATATCAACAGAAACTAATTTTATCCTACTTTGTATGTGATAGTATATCATCTACGTATCTTTGTTAAATATATTTTGTATTATCATGTTTTTTCATTTAGTTTTCGTCAGAACTATATAAAGTGATATTTCATGTTTTTACGGTTTTGCTAATTTACTAAAATTTTTAAAACATCTATATTTGTACACTATTCGTCGCAACCGACATAAGAATATATAGATTCTACTCAAAATTCTTTAATATTTAAGAAATTCAGCTGTTTATGAACTGCAGATACTTATTCCCGGTCTCTACTCGACATAGGCTTGCATTTCATCAGGTTAGTATCCAAGTGTCACCCTGTGTAATTTGTTTCTTACGGGCGTCACTATCATAGCTATATGCAAAAATTATTGCAAAATAAATAACACTCAGTACAATGACCTGTAGATACAAATAATATCAAATTATTTTCACCTCATTGCCTTTGACAGACAACCTATTATGATTGTGTCTAAAGTGAAAATATAAGTCACGCTTCCACGTAATGTGATTACACTACACGCGAGGTTGATAAAAATGGCGTTTTAAGTCTTTAATGTGGTCTCGTGATGTGCAATACTTGGCAAAGTATTTCAAACATTATACTTTTCATAAGAGATTTAATATTAAAAGTTATTGCTATTATAAATCTCCAAGATGATCATTATGAAAGTTTGTTTACTGTGCCTCCTTTTCGGAATATGAGATATAGCTGTGAATGGAAATTTAGTTCCTGTATGTGTTGTTAACAGTGAAGTTTTAAGACACTAATTTAATATGTTGTGTTAAATAGTATAACAAACTGAATTGTATAACAATTTGTAGATTCAACTATGTTTTAAATTTTAAGTTAGGTGCACAATTGAAACAAAGGTTAGGCTGCTATAAGTGGAGAAAATTAAAACTATAAACCACCACCAGTCTTCCAAAACATACCATCTGCCTTAATTATTCCAATGAATAATTATTTCTTATTACTAAAAACAGTGTAGTTTAGATTATTTCGTTCATTCAAAAAACCACATAAACGACCGGAATTTAATATTTTATGGAAAACTTTAGTTTGGAAGGGAGTGCCTTATAATTACAACAGTTATTTCTAGCATATTTATAATAATAAAGAATGGGCATCTTAACTTTGGTGCATTAAATTATTTAAAACAAGCAAAATTTGGTTCATGTTTAAAGAGTTGAGTACTGGCGAGGTACCTATGGTGTCAACGGATTTTTGTTGGTCAATGAAAGCCAATTTAATTTCGATGTGATATTCGTTACACTTTTCCATAAATGATGTCCAGTTGCGTTAGCCCGTTTGTAACAATCCTTATAGATTGAATATTTTGGAGTTAAGACTAATAGATCTATAGTTATCAAGTTTCTTTATGTCTCCTGTTTTGTAGATAAGAACGACTTCTGCTTCCAGTCATGACTTCGAAATTCTGCCTTGCTCCTTACATTTATTGATTTATCTCGGTGATCACTTTGGTTGCTACTCCTTATTTCTGGAATTATTACTTCTGATCCAGGGGCCTAATTATTCTTCATGTTTTTAGTGTCGCACTAATTTACTCGTTAGTACTTTCAGGAATATCTTCTGAGTCAATATTTTGTATTTTATTATTGCTCTCCTGCAATTGTTGTTTGGTTTTGTTTTGTAATTCTGCGTAGTATTTCTCCACTTGACAATTTTGTTTCTCTTTGTGATTATGTTTCCATCTGATCTTTTAATCAAGTCATTCTCTTCTGTCAATATTAGTTATTTTCTTGAATACTTCGGGCCCTTACTATTCTCAGTAGTGTTTTTATGATTTTTGTTTCGTTATAAGTTCTCGAACACTTTCTGTAATTATTTTAATTATGATTTTAGCATGCGAATTAAAATGTTTGTTTATTTAAAATCATTTCTTCGACTTTTTACATTTTTTTAGCCCATTGCGCTTCTTGTAGAAACTGATCATCGGATTCAAATCACCCATGTCCTATTACCTATTACCTCGTTCATTTTTTCGGCCGTTACATACTGGTCAACTCTTGCTGAACTTTGGTCATTCCTACTTTTGCGCTGTAATCTCCCATAATAAGCATGTTTGTATTTTTCAGATGTGTTGTTAAGTATTTGACAAAACTGCTCATAGAATGCTTCTACCATGTCATCATCATGGTCAGGGGCACACAGTTAAATGATTAGGGACTTATATTTCTGTTCTATATTGAATGTTATATAAGCACTAACTTGTCTGATTTGCTGACGTACTCTTACTAAAAGTGTGATGAACCGATAATAGGTAGGATTTATTATCGCTATTAACACTTAGGGAGAAGAAATCCTACCTATTATCGGCTCCCTTATTAAACAGGGTATGGTCAGCTTTCAATTTTATTATATATTATCTCCAGTTTTTTGAACCACACTTACACTTACTATATTGTATCTGGTTTCAGATAGTTGTTCTTCAACCTCAATTAATATATCATGGGTTGACAAGGTTGTTATATTGTAAGTTGTTATATGAATTGTCCATGTTCTCGCCTTAGTTTTTTGTCAATTGGCAGCTATGTCTACTCCAGGGATTCTTGGGACACCCGTCCTCTCTGCATCCTTGGTTGGAGAGTTTTGAACCGCTGGAGACTAGCGGCCATTTCTTCATGCCTGTGTGCCTTGCATGCTTTTGGAAAAGTTTAGCCATAATGTATCATGCCGACTAGGCTATGATACATGGATGCAGATACATGGGTTGGATATGGGATGTTTAGTGGAAATTTGGGGCGGGAATTGGGGGACGTGACACTCTACCGGTTCTATGAATGAGTTAATACGAAACCTTGCCTAGGCAGACCCTCGTATCTGCATTAGTTCTACTGAGATTGTAGAAGGTTCTTACTGATTATGTTGGCATATTAGTCCTATATTTTCTCATTCCCAAGTTAATAATCATAACAGCGGCGGCCTCTCACATTAATACTGAATGTTGGTGGTGGTTCATTCTAATGACAGCTCAGTTGTTGCAAATTCCAAGGATTACAGTTGCATATAGTAGAAACCACCAGAAGTAGACAAATAGGCCTTTTCTCCGTACCCACTTGCACTGAGGCAATTTGGCAAGTTATGCGTCATAACCCCTGTAAGTATTTCCATGTCCATTTTCTACCCAGTCCATCTAGCCCAGATTTTTCAAACAAATAAAAGATTTTCTTTTATTGTTGAAACTTATTACACTTAGCTCAGTAATTAATTATTTCTTCAGTTCTTCTCCTTTAGTTCTTGAAGTAAATCTTCATTACCTCATTTCTCTCTGTAACACACACACAGACACCTCATGATCTTTTTAACTTCTAACTTAAGTTCTTCTCCTTATTCTTATTTCTTCTTCTTTTTTATTCCTGTACATGAAATTATTGAAGATAATAGCTACATAAGATATATTTGTATTTATGTTTGCGCGTGTACGCAGTTACTTCTTTGGTTTAGTAATTGTTTTAGTTGTATGCGGCATTATCGTGGATACATATACAACAAATATTTTTTTACAATGAACATTTTTGTAATTGTGACTTTTTTAATTTTATTTACGGAATTCGAATTGAATAGCAATAGAATATTCATAAATCGGTAGCAAAATACTTTACAACACATTTTGTGATATAACACATTAATATAAGACCGCAGAACTTTCTTTCTGGATTCAGTATAGAGCTATATGTATATTAGATTGTTTCGTTGTTCATATCATGAGCACAAAGTTCCGTTTACGGCATTTCATCCGCGCAAAACCTTCCGATACAAACCCGTCTTTCTCTTTTCTCTTATTTTCTTTGCTGTTCTGTGTCTGCTCGGGTGCACTGAATGGGCCTATTTGTTGTATACTTCCGTCGGAATACCTTCCAATTCAACTTAATATACCACCCGCGTTACGTTTCCATATAAACGACCTAATTGAATGGTTTCGTTCTCATGATGATTAAAAAGAAGCGAGAGAGTCTAATTGAAAGAGAAACTTGAAAACAGTATCAGTCTTCCTTGTTGTAATTAGTTTTTCCGATTCCGTACGATACAACAAAATCCACTGTTTTTTATTGACATAAGGTTCAATGTATTCTCTACTATTTTGAAAAGGCCTTGTATATATAACTGTTTTTTTTCTACTCGGTATATTAATTTTTAATAACTTTTTGACACTTTATTACAGTCTACAAAATTCGCAACAGCTTGAAACCTTAAATTAACAATTGTAAGCATTTTTTAATTTGATGTAATTCAGTTGTTCTGTTATTAGCTACTTTACTTTTTAACCTAGGCACGCTACTTTATCAAATAAAAAAACAAGAGTTGATAATCAAGTTTCTATCGATATCGATTGGATACATTTTTAATACATTTAAAAAATCATTTAAATATGGTGTCTATTTTACATTCAAAACTATGCTTGATATACATGAATGAGCATAACGATAAAGAAATTCAAGTAGCCACTGTAAAT